>JAIUZE010070130.1:0-167128 GCA_022085475.1 Heliosperma pusillum
TGTGGGGTATTATTGTGGAGTGAATTGATTAAAATAATTATTGTTGTGGGGTAAGGTGATTAAAATAAGATAAAGTATGGGTATTGTGGAGTATTGTAGTGGGGTAATGTGATTAAAATAAGTATAAAAGTTTACCAAAAAAGGAAAGGGGGAAGGTATTGTGAATAACCCAAAATAGAAAGGGGGAAGGTTGCTCAGAATAAGAGGGAATACTTATTTGAGTTGAAAGGATAGATTTTGCCTCTTGATTCTTTGGTGAGTCACAAAGGGGAGTGTACGTGTTTTTGTGAGAATTTTTCCTTTTTTTTTTTTTATAATTATCGAAAACAGTAAAATTTACGTCATAAGAAAATTTAACGGGTTATTTTTTTTATACCAGTCTTGACATATATACTTTATACGAGTTTAGTCTACAAAGTCTCTAATAATGGGCCTATTATGTTAAAACTATACATCTTAGAATTTATTTTATTCGGGTTATTACAATAACCCAATGTTTTTGAAATTCCACAAGGTAACCCTATCTTTTTTTTTTTTAGAACACGAATTCTTAAAATCTTACATTCTTATTAATCATTTTTTCGCACATTTTCATTTGATTACACCGAAAATTGTCAAATCTCATCCTCACCAACCTTTAATTAGCCGAATTTGAAAGAGAAATCTACTAGGAACTTCTTTCGATATCGAAATATTTCCAATGATTTCTAAATGTCAAAGTAAGTTATCTGTGATAAGTATTGTAATAGTCAAGCCCAATCTTAATTCTCATGTTTCACCCAGTGAAAAAAAATGGTTTTCAAAACCCCCATTAAAAGCTCCAAAAGATGAAAAAATTATAGGAAGTCACTTACCTAAGCCCCCTAGGTAAATTCATGGGAATTGGAAAATCATGGGATTTAGCTAAATGATGTCTTGTTTGGTTGCCCAATTCATGGGAAGTGGAACTTCCTATGGAACTTCAATTCCTACATAATGTAGGAAGTCACTTACCTAAGTCCCCCTAGGTAAGTGGGAGTTCCCACATGAATTGTACTTCCCACATTCAACCAAACAATATTTATACAATTCACATGATTTTCAAGTTCATATGAATTTAATCTTCCCGGGAATTTCATCTTCCTATGACGAAACAAACGACTCCTAAGTAATGGCTCATTTCAACTATTCGAAATATTCGACAAATTGGCATAGTAATGTTGGGTACAAATCGAAAAGAAACAACTCATTTGATAAACATTTGATTTTAATAGTTAATTACTAAACTTATTTTTGGAGAATTACAGTATTGAGACCGTAGATATATGATTAATAAGTCTTGCTTATGACGGGGCGACCCGTCGCAAGCTTGCGACGGGTCAAATCCCCCTCACAAAGAGCAAGTGGCAAGGCAAGTGGAGGGATCCACTTGCACCCCACTTGCCTCCCACTTGCCCCCCACTTGCTCTTTGTGAGTAGGATTTGACCCGTCGTAAGCTTGCGACGGATCGGTCTGTCACAAATGAGAATTTGTGATATATGATGATATCGTAAATTGACTTTTTTTTGAGTAATTGAATGAAAAACGTGGAATGATTAATTGAGGATGGATTGAATGAGTATGCTCTTAAGGGTAAGAAGAATGAGTATGTTAATTGTTAAAGAATAAGGTTAGCATGTAGAATTTAAAAATACACGTGGTTAACTTGTGTAAAATCCCAAAATGTGTTTAGCCACATCACCCACTTAAAGGAAAAAAAATGGCGGAATCAAAGTAAAGGGTCACGCTAATATGTATTGATAAAGTATAGGGTTACTATGTGTGTTGTTTAAAAAGTAAGGTTACCGTGTAGAAATTGAAAAAACACAGGGTTACAATGTATAAAAACCCAATTATCATTTAAGTCGGACACTATACGTTTTAAACTTAAAATGGGCAAATACATACCAAATCACATGATAAGTTGCCTAAAAAATGTCGATAATTTTGTCCATATTAACCCCTTATGATATTATTAAACCCATAGGACGAATAATCCCTCTTAAATAAGACTTATCGTATCTACGTGCTTGTCATACTTATGTAAGGGTCATGTCAATCTTTTCAATATTTATAAACCTTTTCTTTAAGAAAAATGTTGTTGTAAAAAGTTGTATTTGAAAAGGTTTCCCACCTACTTTATTAAATAAAAAAATCTTAATAATAAAAAAATATCTTTACGGTTGAAATTATAATAAAAATTTTATATTTCAAAAATTTTTATATTTACTGGCTCCACCCAAACCAAGAGGAGTAACCCAACAGCATATAATGGGCCATGTCATGCGCCAATTTTACAACATCTAAATAAACTTAAAGCATAATCTGTTATTCATCAATCAAATGACATACGGAGTATATAAATTTGATAATCAACCTAAAGAAAAATTACGTTTTGAATAAGCAACTCTTAATTCTCATCCCTAGATACTAAAGACAATTTAAAGTTCGACCACCCACCATCTTAGTAATACTTCTTCCGTCCCAGTTAATTGTTGTCCTATTCCTTTTTAGAGTGTTTTAATCAATTGTTGTTCTTCTATATTTGAAAAGTTTTTATGAGTAATTTGATCAATCAATAATATTATTCTCCACTTGTCATCCACTATATGAACTCACAAATCGTCTTCCACTCTGTCCTTGATATTTGTGCCAAAAAAAAAAAGAATAACAATTGATCGCGACAAAGGGGTCCTCTTATCACAAATTCTCTACCTAAAGCATCATACAATTTTGACATCTCACAATCCTTTAAAATATTATTCTCCACTTGTCATCCACTATATAAACTCACAAATCGTCTTCCATTTTTCATCCCAAGTAAGCTGATCTTTTAGTCACACTAATCAAATCCCTACCACCAATCCTTTGTCAAACAAACAATATGAGCATGACAATAATAATACAACAATCAAATCTAAAACAATTTTTTAGATTTCATCAAGCTCAATGATTAAATTTGACATCCTAATTAATTCACAAATTCTCATTTAAGAACGTTGCATATGCGACGGGTTAAGTGTAACCACTTTTTGATAAATAGTGATCATTTATTAATAAACAGTAACCATCTTTTATGACTTGAAAATGACATTTATTATCAAGATAGTCACTATTTAACAAAAAGTGATCACATTTTGCAAAAAAGTGGGGAATGAGCCCGTCGCATAGGAGAGTTACTATAATTAATTAGTACTCCCTCCGTCCCGCTTAATCGTTATTCTATTCTTTTTAAAGTGTATCAGTCAATTATTGTTCTATCCATATTAGAAATGTTTTAAATGAGTAACTTAATCACCTAATAAGACTATTATCCACTTATCATACACTACAAATAGCCCCTCCACTCTATCCTTGATCTTTGTGCCAAAACAAAATGACAGTAATTGACGGGACGGAGGGAGTAATTACCAACATAATCTGCGCGCCTAATCCGTGTATTTTAGTCACTTTCCAATTTCCATCACCATCTTTAATGAGTTGTAGACACAAATTATATTATTATACGAGTTAACATCTTCACTTTAAAAACCCTAGAGACCACATCACACACTACACTCTCAACAGCCATGCAAGAAATTAATTCCAACATATTATATTCCCTTTTCGATATTTATCACTAGGCCGCGACTAGCCCACGTTTTAGCCACTTATATTTCTAACGTATATATTCAATTTCATACGTCTCACTTTTTCAATTCATACCACAATTTTACAATATTCCCTCTTTTCCTCCATTTCGTTCAATTATAAAAATAACGTGTCATTTTAAGTTTATTTAAAATTTAATGCATAAACCTGAAAAATTACGTGTCATTTTTATCATTTACGTGTTTCAGAAATGCTCGGGTGTTTTTTCAGGTTTACGTATTAGATATTAGTGATCAATATATAATAACCCAAAAAGATTATTATTATTATCAATAATATCAATCCCACCTATTGACCAACCTAATAACCCTATCCAAACCCATCAACAATATCCATCATCAACCATGGATGGTTCAAAGGTGACATCCGGGTCGTCCCCAACGGGAAAACACCCAATGTACCGGGGTATTCGGAGCCGAGGCGGTAAATGGGTTTCGGAGATCCGAGAACCTAAAAAAACAAGAAGGATATGGTTAGGCACATTCCCCACCCCTGAAATGGCAGCGGCCGCGTATGACGTGGCCGCCCTAGCACTCAAGGGTGAGGATGCCGTGTTGAACTTCCCTAATGATGTTATCCGGTATCCGGTCCCTGAGTCATCCTCCCCCGGGGATATTCGGAAGGCGGCTGCTGGAGCGGCTGCAATGAGGGCGGCAATGGACGCTGAGGCCGCGGCCGAGTTGAGATTGGATAAGGTTGGGAAAGAAGGTGGTGTTGGTAGTGAGTATGTTGATATAGATGCACTCTTCGATATGCCAAACTTGCTTGTTGATATGGCTGGTGGAATGATGGTTAGCCCACCTAGAATGACTTCCTCCGCCGGAGATTATCTCGATGATGATGATTATCTCGGCGGAGGTTGTAGTAACTTATGGAACTACGATTAATTATTAGCCACGAGAATTTATAATTGTTACCAACCACTATAAATGCTAGTAGCTTGGTGGCCATGTTGTTGTTGAGATTACTCGGCGACTATATACTATGATAAGTGGTAGAGTGGCATTGCTGTCGAGATTAAATAATGGCGTAATTATTAAAAGTGGTAGAGTGACCTTGCTGTCGCCTGTCAGGATCACTGCGGTATTTGCCATGAATTCTACATTGTGGTTATTATAAGTAGCGGAGTGTGACATTATTGTCATGATACACTGGTTAGTAAGTTCAATTCATAGTTGTGCATAAGTTTTTTAATTTCCCTACAAATATCAGTTCTAGCTGAGATTAGTAGGCTTTTATTGTCTCTGTCTTGGTCGGTTGTTATCTATTTGACTTCTGTGTAATGACAATTTCAAAGAAAAAACCCTATTGAATCTATTTTAAGGGTTTTTTTCATTCTTCAATTGAAATTAATCATACAGAGTATCTATGTACACAATCTATATATTATTGTTAACTATAGGTGATGAGTGATTACCATTGCATTTCAATATTTTATAATGAAAATTAAAGTGGCTTCAATTTTATAATTAAGTGTCGTGTTGTCTTTCTTTTAATCTAATATTTTATAAAATATTGGACCCAACTTTTAGTTATTCATGGTGGAGATTTAATCAAAGGGCATCTTGGTGTTAATTAAATAGATTTCCATTTCAGGACAGATAATCATAGTGTTTTGTTATGTTATGAAAGACAATGCCCTTTTTTATCGGCTTTTTTTATACAAAAATACTAGATAATGCAATCTTGATTATGCAGTTTGAGAAAAGACAAGTAATAGTCATAATCTATCTTTCTAATACTGATTACAAATAAAAATTATTCTTAATTCTTAATTCAAGCCTTTCCATATTAGTCATGGTAAGCTGATTAGGGTTTATCTTAGTATTAAATTAGCTGATCAATATGTGGGGTGAAGTCTATATTCATATGACTGATTAGGGTTCAAATTTTGATTTTGGTCAGTAATTCCCGTGTATTCCCTCCAACACGGGTCAATTGTTGCCATATTCAGTTTTTGGGTGTCTCAGTTAATCGTTGTCCTTTTTATATTAAGAAAGTTTTCTACGACTAACTTAACCCCCCAATTGGGCTATTGTCCACTTGTCATCCACCAAGTATAATAACAAATGGCCCCCTACTCTTTCTCTGATCTTTGTGCCAAAATGAAATGACAACAATTGACCTGGACGGAGATAATACATATATACCTTCCTTTAAATCTAAAAAAGGAAGACTTATTTAATTCTCATAATATCCTTAAGATTGCACTTTCTTTATATGAAAATCGATAAAAAAAAAAAATACATGTAATGATGGCATGTTTATTTTTTGGTGTTCAATAGGAGTATCTCCTATCGACAATTAGGATAATCTATTTTGAGATTGTGAAGGCACTAAATTAATGGGTAGATTTCATCAAGCTTTGTATTTATTCACTCAAAAAAGTTAAGGTTAAAATAGTAATCTAGAAAATTCTTAAAACTCAAGGACATCTAACAATAATTGCAAGAACAATCTAGAAAAGGAGAGATATTACCAATGATGTAATTGTTTCTATTTTCTAGAATGTTCTGGTATATATGCGCTACTGTAAATATGGGTGAATATTTCATAGTGTGTAAGTCCTTTGCTCTCATCCAACTAAGGAGCTCATAGGACCGAAAAAGCTACGGTTACACTCGGTGTATAGAATCTTCTATACACCGCGAGTAACGTCATGACACTTGGCAACGGTGGAAAATGAGATAGAATCCTATTTTGTTATATTTTGAGAGCCAAATTTAAAATTTAAATTTGAAATTTGAAAATTTTCAAAAATTATTTTGAGTATTATTTTTCCAGATTTTGTAAATATTACTTAATTCCATTTTATTATTCTTTCTATTTATTATTCTTTCGTATAATATGATGACTAACTTGAATCTACCGCCGCCGCCCGCCACCGTTGATCGACAAGTCCCGACCACCACCACTGCCTCTTCATGCCGTCAAATGTGCTGCCGCCGCCGATCTGTCACCTACGAACACCCTAACACCCTCATATCGACCGTCACACCAGACCCTAAGATGTATGTAGTAGCAGGTGCAAATTCGATTTGTAGCCGACAGCCTTAAACTAGAGTTTGTATCCTTAAATTAAATCTGATGCACGAACTTAAATATTGACGTTATTAGTATGTGCGTGGTTCTATGAATCTTAGAGCTGACCAATTTTTTATGAATCCAATGACAAACATATGAGAATATTGATGCTATTACTATGTGTCTAGTTCTTAAACTAGTGTTTAAGTTATTTTTTAGTAAAAATTTACATATTATTAATCAACTAATGGTTTTTTACGTTATTATTTAAAACTTGATATTAGTTGAAGAAAATGACGTTATTAATCGATTATGCGGCTATTACGTCATTAATGAAAAATTGACATTAGTAAAATAGTTGTCCTCCAAACCGAATCAGACCATCCAAATCTTCATGCTCCAGTTTGTACATTGTTAACCTAATTATACAAAGCTTACGTTATTATTACTCAAAATTTGACATTAGTAAAAGACGACGTTACTAATCGAACTATACAAATATTAGATATTAATGAAAAAAACTATTAGAAAAACACTGACATTATTCAGCGAATAATCATCAGACAACTCGTGCTCCAAATCGAGTCATACAATTGGTCATGCTCAAAGTTATACGTTATTAATAGAATTATACAAATCTCACGTTATTATTAGTCATAATTTGAAGTTAGTCAAACTAATTGACCAATTAATTAATCGAGTTATATAAATATTACGTTATTAATAAAAATTAACGTTAGTAAAACATTGACATTATTAATGAACCATAGGAACATTCGTGCTCCAAATAGAATAAAACGAATCTTCATGCTCTGAATTTTACGTTATTAGTTATACAAATCTTACGTTATTAATAGTCAAACATTGACGACGATAGAACTGTTGTTAACGTTATTAACTGCATTATACAAAACTATATTATCAATTAAAAAATGACTTTGGTAAAAAGTACATTGTTATTATTAACGAATGAAACGAACAATCGTGATCTTAACCGTACGTTCTTCATGTTATTAGTCAACTTCAAACTTAAATTCTCATGTATACAATTAATTAGAGAGTTTTAGAGTTTACTGGTTCGTATGACTCAGGGTTTAGGGTTTCAGATTTACGGTTTAGGGTTTCATGATAATAGGTTGAGTTTAGGGTTTTAGATTTAGGGTTAGGGTTAGGGTTTAGGGTTTAGGGTTTAGGGTTTAGGGTTTAGGGTTTAGGGTTTAGGGTTTAGGGTCGAGGGTTTTAGATTTAGGGTTTCAATTTGAACGTAATTGTAATAAAATGATCACTTTATGCGATTTGATACTAATTGCGATCGACATAAAAAATAATAAAATGATCGGTTTATAGGGTGCAAATAAAATTTGCTCTATTCAATTTTAGTAGTTTAACAAATTAAAATAATCATTTTATGTGTCTTAATTATAATTGTGATGGATTTAACGTAATGTTAACAAAATGACCGCTTTATGAGACTTAATACATAATGTGATCGATTGAACGTAGTTATGTGAACTGTATGAATAATCACTTTATGAGTGATGAGAAATGCAATCGTTTAACATTAACTTAACTAATTGTTTAAGAGAACTAAATAGATTATATGTTAGAATGTAAGTTACAAATAAGTTAACGTGTTGATACTTTTAATTTAAATCGAAATAATTGTTCTTAAATAATGACATTAATGAAGTTCAAGAAAAAAAAACGTACATAGAAGATATGAGTGAATTTTTTTTTCTTACAAAAGGTAACCGTATAGTTATTAGGGTAAAAATTTTAGGAGATATTGATAATTATTTTTTTCAGATTTTATAATTATATTTAATTAGAGTAAATATCATTGTTCATTCTCATACCAAAAATAATAAAATTCTTAAAGTTTTCCTCCCATCTCTCTTATTTCCCTCTAATGATGAAAATTATTCCCTCCAAGCCTCTTTACAATTCCCTCTATAAATACAAGTTGATTCTTTTACATGTCAAAATTTAATTGGTGGTGTATAGAAGATTCTATACACCAAGTGTAACCGTAGCATCTTCCCATTGTATAGTTGGTCTTGCTTTAATAAGACCATTTTGGTCTGAAACAATAAGACGGGATTTTGTAACCACTTTACAGTTAGATGTAATCATTATTGAAAACAAGTTGATATAAGCTGTGATTACATTTTATCAAAAAGTGGCAACATAATCTCGTCTTATTTCTCAGACAGAAATAGTCCATCTAAAATAAGAATTTGCGTTCATTGTAAATTGTAACCGATCTTTACACACAGTAACATATAACATAAATATACGTTGTTGTCTCACTGATAACGGGATTATCCGTCATAAGCTGAAAATGGATAATGTCTCTCTCAAAATATGTAAGTGGGTCATTTATTTGCCCTCCATTTATCCTCGTCACTTGCATAATATAATGGGTACTATCCATTTTTAGTCTGTGACGGATAACGTCCGTTTTGAATGAGAATTTGTTAGGAAATAAATCAGAGTTTTCAACATCAAACGAAATAAAAGCAAAAAAACAGTATATAGTACATGCATGCAGCATGCATAGTAGTAGGACAAGTCACGGACGTAACTTCATGTGAGTGATCATTATTGAACATCTGGAAGAAAAAAAGTAGTGCACCACAAAGGCACAAATATATCCGTGCCCTAATAAAACAAAACGGTTTTTATAACATGTAATCTAAAATCACTTGTTAATAACCTAACTACGAAAATATTCAGAAGATATTCTTATGAGATAAACTCATTTTTTATCATAATCAAAGAAGAAATTTTTAATGAATTTTACCACATTTAACTTATTAACGTAATAGCACGTGTCCTTCAGGCTCACATTAGAAATACCAATAAAACATTAATTGGTCCATGGCTAATTGGCACTTTTTTTTGTTGGCTCGAATGTGTACGTCTAGCCCTTATGTCTCTCCATGGCAGGTAGGGCTGAGCAAAAATATACGATACGGTTTTAATATACGGATACGATATGGTATACGGTTTTAATTACACGGATTTCCGGGTACACGATACGAATTTCCGGGTATACGATACGGTTTTTAAAAAAACCGTACCGGGTCCGGGTCGGGGAAAATCAAAACCGGGTATACGGTTTTGACCCGGTTTAATTAAAAATAACCAAAAAAAAAGTTGTATGTAAAATTTTGTTTTCTATTTTGACTATATGGGTGAAATTTTGAGCACCAATCATTTTATGTGAAACTTATAATATACGCAACTCACTTTATCAGTGACAAATTTCTGTGTGAAGTTTTGCAAATTTGTATTTTGCTATTTTACCTACTGACTTTGCAAGTAATTGTGTTTTATAATAATGATCCTAATAGATTATATAAGCATCTTTTTATTGGTCGTTACTAATGTTGTGGACTCGAATTCCAGGTCGGAGCATTATCAATTAAACCGGATCCGGGTATACGGTTTTCGGGTACCCGGTTTAACCGGGTATACGAAAACCGGGTACCCGGTTAAACCGGGTCGGATCCGGGTATTAATTTTTGGCCTTCCAAAAACCGGGTACCCGATACGGTTATTAAAACCGTACCGGGTACCCGGTTTTGCTCACCCCTAATGGCAGGCGTACGATCTTCAAGTGCAATGATACATGACGTGTTTTAGTGTTATTGGTTTGATCTCGATCATAATTTGTTTAATTGATTTTGTTTATTATCGGTTCACTAACAATAATGAATGAAACAATGGGAGTAGAAGTTGATATAAAGTGATAGAGTAAAGATTTGAACTTAGTCAGAACAAAAGTTCGTGGAGAATTAACAGAAAATAGTATAGGGAAAACACGAAAACTTTAAAATTATAAGAAGAAAAAGTTATGAAGTGAAGTAGTAACTTAGCAAATAAAAACTCTATCTTGCAAACACGAAATTGCTTAGCGTATAAAATTAGTCTCCATGATTTAAGAGAATTGTATATAATAATAACAATAATAATATTATTATTATTCATGTAATTAGTCTCCATGATCGAATTCCCTCATCTACAATTTCATTTAAATTTTTAATTTTCTATCAATAAAAGCTGCGCGCATTATTTATAATAATAATAAAAAAAATATATAATAGTAATATGTACTTGTAGATCAAAAATAGTGTTACAACTTTCAATCAATACAGACAGAGTACATCTCTTCTTCGATGGTCCAATAGTCCAATACAAGTATAGAGAATAAAAATAATAATTGCTCGCAAGGGGAACATCTCGGGAAATCTAGTGGCCAAATTTTGGTGAAACTCTTAAAAGCTCTTAGGTTTAAGCATTTTCAAGAACAATCTTGTGGAGGTTTTGTTATGTCCTGAGAGTTTGAGACTATGTTTTAATTTAGACACTTCCACTCAGATGACTATGGTATAATACGCGTGATTTGCAGCCTATTACATATACTCGGGAGGTTTACCATATGCTAATATGCATTCCAAAAATAGCGGATACAGACTTGCCGAGTCCCTTCATGATGCAGCACATGGAATATATAGTACAATGAGTATAACATTAGCATAGTTGCAAGACTATCATACAATATGGTAGGTTGTAGTATAACTCAATCACAATCATTTGGCCCTTTAAAATCCAATTACTTCGTACAGTAAAACAACAAAAGAATCTATCGTATTCGTCCCAAATTCTCATTTGTAACGGACTGACCCGTCGCAAGCTTACGACGGGTCAAATTCCCCTCACAAAGAGCAAGTGGGATGCAAATGGAGCCTTCCACTTGCCTTGCAACTTAGTTTTTGTGAGGGGGATTTGACATGTCGCAAGCTTGCGACGAGTCGGCCCGTCACAAGCAAGACTTATTGATATTCGTCGGTAGTGCGAGTGCAGTGGTGCATAATTGCATGTGGCCTGGGGTCGCGTTTAGTCTCCTATCAAACTTTTTATAAAAACTTAAACGTTTAAAAGGAACCAGATTCTAAGAATAGTACTTGTAATATAAACGTGCCTTACTATTCTTTTCTTTCATTGTCCTAATTGTAATGATATTGGAGGTTTGTAACGATGCTTAGACAGTTAGACTATTACCGACCTCTAACATCATATCCGATACAAGTCAAGCTGAGCAAGATTGAGCTCGTCTCAAAAGCTCGTGAACAACTGGATATTATTTAAGACCAAAATTTAATAAGATAAATACAGAGTAACATTTTATAACTAAACTATCAATATAATAAAGTTGAAGAGTTAGTTCTACCCCCGTAACTTCTTATATTCCAAATAAATGTTTAGAGTTCAAACTCTACTATGAGCATTTATTTTGGCCTACTTAGAATTATTAGCTTACTTGTGTCGAATTCAATTAATTAAGTCGCAATCTGAGTAGCCCTAGGCTCGCTCTCGTTATCACCCCTAGACCGGACGGTTAGAATTGTTTAAATAAATATCTAAAATTGTCAAAAACTGCTCCGCATTAAGTTGGTGTGCATTATATCAACCAAAGTGACTTGACTGTAGTGAAGTGCAGAAGTGCCTCAAAGTGTTGAAATAGCAACGAATTGAGAGGTTGCGGCTTCGACTCCCTACGTTACACGGGAGTGCTGCGGTTATTACCTACCATCAAGGGTAATCTTGATGACTTACATATTCTCCGGACTTGCAGGATGTTCGGGTGTTCTCTTGGTCATCCAAAAAAGTATACATATACTTCGTATATATCAACTGGAAGGTTCTCCCATCATTACTACGAGTATAAATAAGAGTGACATGTGAACCAACACTCATCACATCACAAAAAAGCACTACATTTTTTTCACCCTTAAACAAATTAAAAAAATTAAAATCATGTCAAAATTTCGTTCTTCTTCAGTAGTTTTATTACTTATTTTCGTTTTATTAGTAACCCTAATTAGTAAATGTCAAGGGTCAATTTACCATGGATATTATATAGGAAAATGTGGGAAATATAATGTTGAAGAAATAGTCTACAATGTCGTCAAGACTCACTTGCAAAGGGATCCAGATACCGTGTCGGATCTCATTCGTTTGCAATTCCATGATTGTTTCGTAAGGGTACGTTTTTACTAATCCGCTAACTTATTACTTTCTTTATTCCAAAATAATCTTTCTAATTTGACTTTTATTGTCAAATTTTTAAAACTTTGACCATTTATAAGTGTTAAAATAATAAAAATATTATTTACCAATGACATTTACGTAAGCGTGGAATTATATTATAATGACGAATTATATCAAATTTGTTATTATCGAATAATGATGTAGGGATGTGATGGATCGGTTTTACTTGACGGGGAAATGACCGAGAAAACAGCGGAAATAAATGTCGGCCTAAGTGGATTTAGGGCTGTAGATGATGCTAAAGAAGCAGTTGAAAAAGTTTGTCCCGGAGTTGTTTCTTGTGCTGATGTGCTTACCGTTGCGGCTAGGTCCGCGGTATTTATGGTAAGTAACTAAATTAATTAATCGACTTTTTACTAGAGAAAACTCGTTTGAAATTGTAATAAATTAGCAATTTGTAAACTTTAATTTAATTTTTGATACTTTTGCCGATGTTATCTAATGTTAATTGATATGTATGTAGGCCGGTGGTAAATGGTACAGTGTAGAAACCGGAAGACGAGATAGCCTAGTTTCTCATAGACGAGAAGCGATTGCAGAGATCCCAAAACCCGACATATCAGTGGATAGTGCCATCCAACTATTTGCTTCAAAAGGACTAAGTAAAGAGGACTTTGTTTATCTAATGGGTAACATCTCTACACACAACACATTAGCTTTGTAACTTATTACATATATCTACCTACTCCACTGGACTTAAATTTTTCATTGCATCTTTGTTTTTGTGGTCAAAATTTCAAAACTTTGACCGTAAAAATATAGCAAAATTTTAAAAATTATAGTATAATACCAAATATTTATACAAGTAAACATAATAATCTTTCGGAAAATTATAATTTAACAAAAAAATGTAGAATATCATATAAATGCTAGAAACACGGTTAAAGTATTGTCTTAGAGGCTATACAAAGTCAAATAGGAAAAATCACAGTGAAATGCACCTCTCGTTTTCCTAGCTACTCCCTGAATTACGAGTTTCACGATTTGAAATGCATGCCTCATATTCCTTTCTTTTACGTTATTATTATTAATAATTTCCTACGTTTTAAAAAAATAAAATAAAAAAAAATTGAATTTTGAACAAATGCATGCACATGACTTGAAAAGAGCGAATATTGTACTATTGTAGTATGTCATATTCACTTGTGTTTTTTCTACGTACGATAAAATTGGATTGGTGCATAAAATTGCATAGGGATGCTCAATTATGTAGGCCCAAATTTATTCCCCTTGCTTGTGCCCAAAACAGAGCTGAGTCTTATGTCACGGGTATATCCGTCGCAAGCTTGCGACAGGTGAAATAGTATTTATGTAGGTAGATAAGACAAAAATAAAGTGTCGAAGGAGTAACCTTTTGTTTTCAATAAGTCTTGCTTGTGATGGGGCGACTGCGACGGATCGGTCCATCACAAATGAGAATTTGTGTTTTGTTTTATCTTATCTTATCTACTTACGTGGGTATTACTCAATATGTAGGAAGCTTACGGCGGATATATTTGCGGCAAATGAAAATTTGTAGTCCCCACAAATATATGTGGCTCATAACTCAGAAGTGTCTTAACTCTTATAATAATTTTGTCGTTATAATGTTGTGCTTTTATTTACTTTTTACTCTTCATTTTTGCTTTTGGTGAGACCAAATACGTTTTATATTCTGAGTGGTATTGGCATTATTTTGTATGTACCCATATATTGTTGCCGACGCCCGACTCCCTCACTGGGCATCTAATGCTATTCTTTATTTCTCCGACCCGCCCCCTTAATGTAAAGAGTTGATCTTCCTTTAAACGAGTTATTTTCGTCTAAAATAATAAGATTAGGATTTGAAATCATTTTACAATAAAATATAACAACTTTTCAAAGAAAAAAAAGTTACCATCAACTGTAATACTAACTTTTTCATTTTGATTACATTTGATCATAAAACTGTCATAAATCCCGTCTTATTGTTGAGACATAGTTGGTCGGTCTAAAACAAGAACTTGTGTGTGCTGTATAATCTTATCGTAACATTTTGTAAAACATATATATGCATACAGGAGGACACACAGTCGGAACTGCACATTGTGACAAGTTCAGAAACCGTCTATACAATTTCCACAACACGGGTGACCGAGATAAGAGGATTCAGCCCCTAAATTTCTTACACTTCTTAAAAAGGACATGCCCACGTAACAATCAAGTCGATAACCAAGCATTCCTTGATCAAACTCCTAAAAGCGAATTTAAGATCGACAATGGATATTACAACCAGATTTTGCATAGCAAAGGGATACTTGAGATCGACGATAATCTCGCATTTTCTCCACTTACCAACGGCATTGTTAAGTTTCTAGCGTATACTCCAAACGCCTTCCATGATAGGTTTGGACCGGCTATGGTTAAGATGGGTAGAATTAACGTTCTTACGGGTAATCAAGGTGAGATTCGGAGGTCGTGTCGTCATGTTAATAATCATCGTCTACATTAATTTCGAGGATTTTTGGAGGTTTGTTTTAAATATCGTCATTTGAAGAACATAGGTTTGTCATTTGTGTGTTGGTCATTTAATTTGTTTGTGTTTGTTATTTATTTGTCGTTTATTTGTTTATCTTTTTATTTTTTGAGTATTTTTCACATAGAAATTATTATCCCTTTAATTGGGATAAGTGGATAACTCTTCTCCGATCCTCGATCGTTATGCTCAAAACATGTTAATAGACATTCTAGACCGTGGAAGTGTGTAATATTCATCTATTATGAATTTCGAAGAATTTGATTGTTGTTTTATCTACGATAAGCTTTAGTTCAGCAAATGTTTGTTACTCAGTCACGTAATTCATGTTATATCCGTTCAAAAAAATAAGTAGACGATATTGTTGTTATAAAGGGAGTTTTTGACGAAAATTAAATCCAAGTCATTACCACTCTTTATAACTTTACCAATCATACTAATTGATACGTTATCTGCAAACAATATCTTAGGGCGATGTAACTAGATGAATATAAAATTGTTATTTACTGTAATAATTAATTATATTAATCATGCACTAGGACTTTAATTTGTTCACTACTAAGAATAATGTGGGGATAGGATTTTTCAATTTATGATAATTTATACCACCAACAATATCCAACAAGTTACAATTGGTCTATTTTTTTAGAATAATTTGTAATCATGTTTCCCTATCTACGCACTAGCTAGTAGCTACCGACTGAAGAAGAATCCTTTCCATTTTCTCAAAAGAAATGGAGAAGTAAGTTCCTTCCAACGGTTCAGATTGCATTCTGCATGCATCGAACGATTACGAATTTATACGTAGAAATAAAGATTAATAGAGTATAAAGGATAATATATTATTTAATGGGTTTGTGAGAGGATATGGAGAGAAAGAAATGAAAAGGATTTCAATTCTTACCGACTTAGCATGGAAAAAAACGGTTGGAAATGTCATCATATATAATTATTGAACAATATACTTTGAGATATTATCGACTCAATTTAGATAATTATAACGTCTTATTAAAGACGATTATAAAGTAATAATAAATGGTCGTCTTATTTTTCAATAATCAACAAATAATTTATTTACCTAAATAGCAACATAAAGGTAATTTGTAATCACCACCTTACATGCGTAGTTAGGCTAAACAACAATCAATTTTACAATAATCAACAAATCTTACTTATACTGATTATAACTTATAACGAGAGTGTACCGTCTTTCTATTACTCCTGTTTTAACATCGTAGAACCGTTTTACATAAGACTTTCAAAACATATCCATTTAGCGGACTACAAAGTTCTTGCAACATCATACTTGCAAAAACATTGCAAATGGGCCTTTGTGTTAAAAAGCCCAACACTTCAGAATTGAAATTGATGGGTAAACCAAATCAACAAGCAAAAGGCCCATATTTATCTAAAAACCTGCTTTGGATTACAATTAATAGTCGGACTCAAGAATTACAATATGCTCCTTAAAAAAAAAAAATAGGATATACAGAATATTAATGTAGTTTTACAAAACTATTAGAAAAAGACGATACACTACTTATGTAATTTTTTTTTCCGCTTTAGTGGGTTTTAACAAAATATTTATCTGAGCATTTATTCAAACCATTTCTTGTCACATTGTTTACGTCACTGCTTCTCTTTTTCACGCATAAAATGCCGTTGCATCGGATAATGAATATACACTTTTCTTTTCTTTTTTCTTTTCGTGCCAAAAATAAACGATTGACGGAGTAAGCCACTCCTCTAAGCGAAGATTTTGCCCCTATTTAAATCCCTCTTTTAATAAATTAATGATTAATGATCCTGTCGAAAATTCCAAATTACGGTTCAACACTTCTGCATTGTGACAACTGACAACAAAAAAGTAAATAAATAATTGAGACGGAAAATCAATAAACAGACATAAATATTCATTGCTTATAAAACGAGTAAACTAATTCAAAAGTGACAAATTGGGAAAGTGCTCCTATTTTTGGTACATTCAAGATTAAAAAAATATTAACACACACAATAAAGTTGAAGAAGAAAGAAGAAATATAAAGAAAATAGTATGAAACTGTTAATATTATCATTATTATGTGTACTAATCATCTTGCTAATTGCATCTCACTCCTCTGCTTTAGGTAATTATATTCTTAATTCCTTTCTTTTTAATTTTAATTTTAATCCTAATCCTAATCCCTTTGTATTTATATTTAATTTACTATATCTGGAATTCTTAATTAATGAACCCTACATTTGTTTGGGAATTTTCAACTTTATCAAAGATTATGGTAATTGTTTATTGAATTGTTTGATGGGGTAGATACGAATATATGTTTTTTGGTTCCGAGGATATTTTAATCAACTATAAACAAATAATTGGGACGGATGGTCTATTAGTTAGAGTCCGGCTTATGTACTGTATCAAATATCAATCAAAAAATTGTGTCGACTACATACTCGAGTTATGACTAATGAGTATCATCTTTCATGGCTTTTCCTTTGTTTCATTTACATTACAAATTTTATATTAAGACGGTGTTTTGTACGAGACCAAAAGTATATATCCAGTACCTAAAAATTAACTTAAATTGTTAAATTATTATGTTATACAATATAAAGTAGTTCGATGCCTATATGAATAGACCAAAAGTCTCACTGAAGACGAGCCACTAACATTTCTTAAGTTATAACTGGTTTTTTGTCGCATGGTTAAATTTGTCGTTAAACTGGTCACATTTGACCGGTTTTTAGCTTCTTCATTGGTCCGTTTTTAATAAGAATTTGTGTGTGAATATTAAACGTTACGAATGCAACAACACGACTGATTACAGATTCTAGTGTCCACACAACTGTTGTAAGTAAATTTGGTGTCGGTCATGGCGGGGGTGGCGGTCATGCTGGAGGTGGAGGTCACAGTGGCAGTCGCGGTGTAGGAGGCCTTGATGAGGGAGGTGGACGTGGACGTGGAAATACGCTACCAATTTTAGGTGGAGCAGGTGCTGCAGCTGCAGCCAGCAGAGGTCGTGGGGGATCTAATCATAGCCGTGGATCAGCTGTGCCAAATGCTCATCTTAGACTCCTAACGCTTCTTGTTTCGTTAGCTCTCGGAAGTTGTTTGATTTGTTTTTAATTGAAGTTGAGCAAGATTTAGGACTTGTGTAATTAGAGGAATTCAGGAAGTATTTTTTTGCACATATGGCAATTCTTTTGTTTCTTGAACTTAAATGATACGGAATATGTCTCACGCTGTTGGCAGTGTGGGAGACGGTCTCTCAGAAAACCAACCGAGAGATCCAATACGAGTGTTAAAGTGACGGAACAGTTTCCATGTTAGGCACTCTAAGAGTGTAAGTAGCCCAATGTTCTGCTGTTAATTTGGCTTGTTTGGATTCTCTTTTTTGCTTTTTCGTTTAAATCCGAGACTCTGAATCGTTACAGTTACAGTTGGTATATTTCCGAAGTTCGTTCGCGTTTGACAGTTAGTTTACTCCACTTCTGGTGTGAGACTGTGAATGAGTGATCTCAACTCGAATTGATTTGAGACTTTGAGTTGAATTGTAAGAGCTCTAAACTGAAATAGACCCGAAAGATAGTAAATCAGAGTTGACACGAATTTCTTATGTTTTGTAATTTATTACTCCTGTGGATCGATGATGCTATTAGATTTTAGTACTCTCCATACCAAAATGGCCTTGTAAAATGCTGAAAACACCCAAACATTTGAGAGTTTATGATAGTTAGGCTACACCCGATCAACAAATGAGAGACACATACTTGTCTAGCCGAGAGTCGAAACATGTTATAACACGGCTTTGCAATTCTATGATTTAACGATTGATCGAACCCACAGGTTCACCGGGGACCTGGCAAACGTGTCAATCGGGCCGACTCAATTTGGTTCATGTTTTTCGGGTTTGTCAAGAATTTGGGTATGGGCATATCGGGTCATTTCGGGATTCGGGTCGTTTTTGGGTGGGTTGTTTTCATGTAATTTGGAGATAAAAGTCAATTTCCGATAATAAACATTTGGTTGAATAAATTTGGGTCAATATGGGTTTCGGGTCAGATTTGGGTCTTCAAATCGGGTTTAGGTCGGGAAAGTTTGGTCAGGTCTAGTTCACCCCTGATATGTTTACACAAATTCTTGTTTAAGATTGACACACTCATAAACTTAAAATGGGTCAAAAATAAAGGATCTACAAGCCGAATGCCTAGAGACTAGCAAAAAAACTTGTCTTATCTATCCAAGTGTGGTTTGATTTAGCTCAATTTAATATTAAAACGTAATCTTAAGATAGAATAACTCATGTTTTCCAATAAACAAGTCGAGGAAACGAGAGTGTTAGAGGGAGTAAAATTACAATACCAATTCTTAAGGATCAGTTGGTCTCATTGTAGACGGGAATATCCGTCTAATTTGTGATTCTCATTAGAGGTGGTCATCAGGTCTACTCTACGTAGGTCCACGAGCTGAGGTGCACCTGGTATGTCTAAATTTATTACTCCCCCCATTTTTATGTCTTCTTCACATTTGCTTTACCGTGATCTCTAAGACGGAACTATGGCCGAATATTTCGACATTTACACGCTATTTACTCCTCGGAGTTTTTCCAGTGGATATGATCTTAATATTAAGTGTAATTGTGTAAATGTTTTATCTTATAAATTACGACCAATATTTTTTATTATCCAAGTTATTTACGGTCAAAATTAGATTTAGACGGACTGTGCTGGGCAGGGCTGGACCAACCGCCCAAATTTTCACCTCTAGCATGCGTATTTAGGATTTAGGAATCATATCGCATGTTCAGAATTTATTGGTACTGTATATAGAAACCGTAATCTTTTATAGAGTAACTATAAATCTTTTACTCCGTATATAAATATACAGTAAATTAATGACTCGAGAAACAACACACAACTTCATAATCATCCTATATATACTAGTATAATTACCATATAAGATTCATTACTTTCAAAATAAAATAGCGGGAATATGAAGACGTTGATGCTAGCTTTGTTGGCACTACTACTCTTGCAAACCGCATCCCATTGCTCTTCTTTAGGTATGTACTTATTTCTGTATGCCCGAGGATTTACCTAGTGGAATTCAATTTCCCGTAAAAATCTTATTTAGTTTTTCCATTTTAATTTTCTTAGCATGTACCTAATGAGTACATGTCAGAAAAACCGTATTATTATTAATAATCGTACTTTCTATTTGCAAATGCCGCCTATATGAATATTAACATTACGAATGCAACGACAACACCAGTGAGTACAGAAGCTGGAGTAAAGCACACAAGTGTTGTAAGTAAATTTGCTGAAGGTGGTCATGGCGGTGGTGGCGGTCATGCTGGAGGTGGCGAAGGTCACAGTGGGGGAGGCCGTGACGAAGGAGGTGGAGGTACGCTGCCATTTACCGGTGGAGTCGGTCACGTGGGATCGAATCAACACCGTGGATCAGCCGTTCCAAATGCTCATCTTGGACTGCCAATGCTTCTCGTTTCAGTAGCTCTTGGAAGTTTTTTCTGTTGTTTTTAATTTAAGTTGGGTAAGATTTAGATAATAAATAATATATTAGTCAATTAACAATATTAATCTACTATATACTAAAGCACAATCATTCCTTGCATTTTGATTGACTCCTTGATTACGGGAAGGAAAAAAGTAAAATGGGCCCCACATTCTTTCCTTCTAATTAATTACTTTCTAGATTACTCTTCAATTTTTATTTAACTTTAGATTGCACATTTATACAAAACCATACATTAACATTTGTGTTGCATGAAAACTAAAAAATGTAGAAAAAAAATGAAATAATCGAATTTTGTTTTTAAAAAAAATAGGAATGCTAATAGGGAGTAATTATAACAGAGAACGTGCCATAAAAATTAAATTGCTAAAAAAAAAATTATTCATGTAGAATTTGTTCTATCAAAATATATTATTAGACTCAAAATTATTTAAAAACGCCGTTTGTAAAACTATATTAATAAATAAAATGCTCTTTAGCATTCTAAGTAGATCTCTTTTTTCACGCAAAAATAAATGAATGAAGTATATTCAAAAATTAGAAAGAAAGAATAAATGAAGTATAAATAACATATTGGGAAAATATGAAGAAAAAATATTACGTGTAATAAAAAAAATCAAATAAAAGTGAAATCAAATGATTCGTAACGGTATAATTAAAAAAAATTAGATAAATGTTTATTTCGAAAACATATATACACTTTATCATATTTGAAAAACTACAAAAATGTTCCAAGTTACAAAAACATGCATACAAATGTTAGTCATGATTTAATTAGTTAATGTACGAAAGATTGAAGAAAAAAGTACTCTTACCACAAAAATATAAACCTCAAATAATGATTTAATTAGGTTTTGATCTTGAAGCTAAGCGGGGCTTGATGTTTTTGATTTATGATAACGCACGTTAATACGGAGTATGGTTTAATGATTCCTATAGTACTATGGTGGACAGTAGATTTCACGTTCGATTCCCCCTTCTCCTCTATTGTAATGCGATAAAGTGCGTTTTTCGTTATACCAAACAAAAAATAGTAGTATGAGTATCAATTAACGGTGAAGGAACGGAATTTAATAAAGATCGCTTTTATGGACCAAGTTCAACATTACTCCCTCCATCCCAATTTATATTGTGTTAAAAAAAATTGATTAGTTAATCCTACATAGATATATATATATATATATAGCTTACAAAGAGTTCTACGATTGGAAAAATGGTACAAACAGTAATATAATAGGTACGTTTTATATAAAATAAGGTATAGATAAAATGGTTACAATATATGATAAAATATGTATGATTGGTATGCGAATTAGTACCAAACAAAAGTTAGCTTTGAGGCACGATCAATAACAAAAGAGACACAGAAAGGCCTAACAAGAAGTAATCTTCGTTTTAACGTTGTTTAAAGAGGGATACGAACTTCCAATTGTTTTTTATAAACGTAACGGGTCTATAAATATCTTTAGGGAAAAAATATTTTTGGATTCCGAATATCGCTGAAAACCGCTGCTTTGCTTTTCAAAATTATTATCCACGTTTTTCGGGACAACTGGGTCTTGAAACTAAATATTTCTAAATTCGCACTGTAATATCTCTAAGACATATAATAGTGACTCAGGATAACGAAATTGGCATCTGATTTGAAATAAAGATAGTTTGGATACCTTAAAAGTTAAAACCACTTTTCAGAACCTTGTCTGTATTAGAGGGAACAAGAAGCATTCTCTGTTTTTACGATAATTAAAGAGGGATACTAACATCCAATTGCTATTTATAGACGTAACGGGTCTATAAATACCTTTAGGAAAAAATATTTTTGGTTTCCGAATATCGCTGAAAACCGCTGATTTTCAAGGTTTTAATCCACGTTTTTCGGGACAACTGGGCCTTGAAATAAAATGTCTCTAAATTCGCATTGTAATATCTTTAAGACATATAATAATGACTCAGGATAACGAAATTGACATCTGATTTGAAATAAAGATAGTTTGGAGACCTTAAGACCACTTTTCAAACCTTGTCTATATCAGAGGAAACAAGAAGTAATCTCCGTTTTTACGTTGTTTAAAGAGGGATACTAACATCCAATTGTTATTTATAGACGTAACGGGTCTATAAATATCTTTAAGGAAAAAATATTTTTGGATTCCGAATATCGCTGAAAACCGCTGATTTTAAAGGTTATTATCACGTTTTTCAGGACAACTGGGCCTTGAAATAAAATGTCTCTAAATTTGCACTTTAGGGAAAAAATATTTTTGGATTCCAAATATCGCTAAAAATCGCTGATTTCATATAATAATGACTCAGGATAACGAAATTAGCATGTTATATGAAATACCGATATTTTGGAGACATCAAGACCACTTTTCAGACTTTGTCTGTATCAAAGAAAACAAGAAATATTCTCTATTTTTACGTTGTTTAAAGAGGAATACTAACATCCAATTTCTATTTATAGACGTAACGGGTCTATAAATACATTTAGGGAAAAAATATTTTTGATTTCCGAATATCGCTGAAAACAGCTGCTTTTCAAGGTTATTATCCACGTTTTTTGGAACAACTGGGAATAAAATGTCTCTAAATTCGCACTGTAATATCTCTTAGACACATAATAATGACTCAGGATAACGAAATAGGCATCTGATTTGAAATAAAGATAGTTTGATGACCTTTAGCGCACTTTTCAGGCCTTATTTATATCAGAGGAAACAAGAAATATTTACAGTTTTTACGTTGTATAAAGAGGGATACTAACATCCAATTTTTATTTATAGACGTAACTGGTCTATAAATACCTTCAGGAAAAAACTATTTTTGGTTTCCAAATATCGCTGAAAACCGCTGATTTTCAAGGTTATTATCCACGTTTTTCGGGATAACTGGTCCTTGAAATAAAATGTCTCTAAATTCGCAATGTAATATCTTTAAGACACATAATAATGACCAGGATAACGAAATAGGCATCTGATTTGAAATAAAAATAGTTTGGAGACCTTAAGACCACTTTTCAGAACTTGTCTATATCCGAGAATACAAGAAGTATTCCCTGTTTTTACGTTGTTTCAAAAGGGATACTAAAATCCAATTGCTATTTATAGACGTAACGGGTCTATAAATACCTTTAGGAAAAAAAATATTTTTGGTTTCCGAATATCGCTGAAAACCGCTGATTTTCAAAGTTATCATCCACGTTTTTCGAGACAACTGGGCTTTGAAATAAAATGTCTCTAAATTTACACTGTAATATCCCTAAGACATATAATAATGACTCGGGATAACGAAATTGACATTTGATTTGAAAAAAAAGATAGTTTGGAGATCTTAAAACCACTTTTCAGACCTTCTTTATATCGGAGGAAACAAGAAGTTATCTCCGTTTTTACGTTGTTTAAAGAGGGTTACTAACATCCAACTGTTATTTAAAGACGTAACGGGTCTATAAATATCTTTAGAAAAAAAATATTTTTGGATTCCGAATATCGCTGAAAAACCGCTGATTTTAAAGGTTATTATCCACGTCTTTCGGGACAACGAAGCCTTGAAATAAAATGTCTCTAAATTCGCACTGTAATATCTCTAAGACATATAATAATGACTCAGGATAACGAAATTGGCATTTGATTTTAAATACGGATATTTTGGAGACATTAAGACCACTTTTCAGACATTGTCTGTATCTGAGGAAACAAGAAGTATTCTATGTTTTTACGTTGTTTAAAGAGGATTACTAACATCCAAATTCTATTTATATACTGTAACGGGTCTCTAAATACCTTTAGGGAATTTTTTTTTTGATTTTCGAATATCGCTGAATACGGCTTATTTTCAAAGTTATTATCCACGTTTTTCGGGATAACTGGGCCTTGAAATAAAATGTCTCTAAAATCGCACTGTAATATCTCTAAGACACATGCATAATATAGACTCAGGATAACGAAATTGGCATCTGATTTGAAATAAAAATAGTTTGGAGATCTTAAGATCGACCACTTTTTATTCCTTGTCTATATCAGAGGAAACAAGAAGTATTCTATGTTTTTACGTTATTTAAATAGGGATACTAACATCCATTTGTTATATATAGACGTAACGGGTCTATAAATACCTTTAGGGAAAAATTATTTTGGGTTTCCGATTATTGCTGAAAACCGCTGACTTTCATGGTTATTATCCACGTCTTTCAAGACAATTGGGCCTTGAAATAAAACGTCTCTAAATTTGTACTGTAATATCTCTAAGACATAAAATAATGACTCAGGATAACGAAATTATCATCTGATTTGAAATAAATATTGTTTGGAGACCTTAAGACCACTTTTCAGACCTTGTCTATATCGGAGAAAACAAGAAGTAGTCTCCGTTTTTACGTTGTTTAAATAGGGATACTAACATCTAATTGATATTTACATACGTAACGGGTATATAAATACCTTTAGTGAAAAAAATATTTTTAGTTTAAGAATATCGCTGAAAACCGCTGATTTTCAAGGTTATTATCCACGTTTTTCGGGACAACTGGGCATTGAAATAAAATGTCTCTAAATTCGCACTGTAATATCTCTAAGACATATAATAATGACTCAGGATAACGAAATTGACATCTGATTTGAAATAAAGATAGTTTGGAGATCTTAAAACCACTTTTCATACCTTGTCTATATCAGAGGAAAAAAGAAGTATTCTCTGTTTTTAGGTTGTTTAAAGAGGGATACTAACTTCCAATTGTATTTTATAGACGTAACGGGTCTATAAATATCTTTAGGGAAAAAATATTTTTGGATTCCGAATATCGCTGAAAACCGCTGATTTTAAAGGTTATTATCCACGTTTTTCGGGACAACTGGGCCTTGAAATAAAATGTCTCTAAATTCGCACTGTAATATCTCTTACACATATGATAATGACTCAGGATAACGAAATTGACATCTGATTTGAAATACCGATATTTTGGAGACATTAAGACCACTTTTCAGACCTTTTCTATATCAGAGGAAACAAGAAGTATTCCCTGTTTTTACGTTATTTAAAGAGGAATACTAACATCCAATTTCTATTTATAGACTGTAACGGGTCTATAAATACCTTTAGGGAAAAAATATTTCTGATTTCAGAATATCGCTGAAAACCGCTGATTTTCAAAGTTATTTATCCATGTTTTTCGGGAAAACTGGGCCTTGAAATAAAATATCTTTAAATTCGCACTGTATTATTTCTAAGACATATAATAATGACTCAGGATAACGAAATTGACATTTGATTAGAAATAAAGATGGTTTGGAGACTTTAAGACCACTTTTCAGACCTTGTCTATATCGGAGGAAACAAGATGTAATCTCCGTTTTTACGTTGTTTATAGAGCGATACTAACATCCGATTGTTCTTTATAGACGTAACGGGTCTATAAATATCTTTAGGGAAAAGTTATTTTTGGTTTCCGAATATCGCTGAAAACCGCTGATTTTAAAGGTTATTATCCACGTTTTTCGGGACAACTGTGCCTTGAAATAAAATGTCTCTAAATTCGCACTGTAATATCTCTAAGACATATAATAATGATTTCGGATAACGAAATTGGCATCTGATTTGAAATACGGATTTTTTGGAGACACTAAGACCACTTTTCAGACCTTGTCTGTATTAGAGGAAAAAAGAAGTATTATCTGTTTTTACGTTGTTTAAAGAGGAATACTAACATCATAATTCTATTTAAATACCGTAACGGGTCTCTAAATACCTTTAGGGAATTTTTTTTTTTTATTTTCGAATATCGCTGAAAACGGCTTATTTTCAAAGTTATTATCAACGTTTTTCGGGACAACTAGGTCTTGAAATAAAATGTCTCTAAAATCGCACTGTAATATCTCTAAGACACATGCATAATATAGACTCAGGATAACGAAATTGACATCTGATTTGAAATAAAGATAGTTTGGAGATCTTAAGATCGACCACTTTTTATTCCTTGTCTATATCAGAGGAAACAAGAAGTATTCTATGTTTTTACGTTATTTAAATAGGGATACTAACATCCATTTGTTATATATAGACGTAACGGGTCTATAAATACCTTTAGGGAAAAATTATTTTGGGTTTCCGATTATTGCTGAAAACCGCTGACTTTCATGGTTATTATCCACGTCTTTCAAGACAATTGGGCTTTGAAATAAAACGTCTCTAAATTTGAACTGTAATATCTCTAAGACATAAAATAATGACTCGGGATAACGAAATTATCATCTGATTTGAAATAAATATTGTTTGGAGACCTTAAGACCACTTTTCAGACCTTGTCTATATCGGAGGAAACAAGAAGTAGTCTCCGTTTTTACGTTGTTTAAATAGGGATACTAACATCTAATTGATATTTACATACGTAACGGGTATATAAATACCTTTAGGGAAAAAATATTTTTAGTTTAAGAATATCGCTGAAAACCGCTGATTTTCAAGGTTATTATCCACGTTTTTCGGGACAACTGGGCATTGAAATAAAATGTCTCTAAATTCGCACTGTAATATCTCTAAGACATATAATAGCGACTCAGGATAACGAAATTGACATCTGATTTGAAATAAAGATAGTTTTGAGATCTTAAAACCACTTTTCATACCTTGTCTATATCAGAGGAAAAAAGAAGTATTCTCTGTTTTTAGGTTGTTTAAAGAGGGATACTAACTTCCAATTGTTTTTTATAGACGTAACGGGTCTATAAATATCTTTAGGGAAAAAATATTTTTGGATTCCGAATATCGCTGAAAACAGCTGATTTTAAAGATTATTATCCACGTTTTTCGGGACAACTGGGCCTTGAAATAAAATGTCTCTAAATTCGCACTGTAATATCTCTTAGACATATGATAATGACTCAGGATAACGAAATTGACATCTGATTTGAAATACCGATATTTTGGAGACATTAAGACCACTTTTCAGACCTTTTCTATATCAGAGGAAACAAGAAGTATTCTCTATTTTTACGTTGTTTAAAGAGGAATACTAACATCCAATTTCTATTTATAGACTGTAACGGGTCTATAAATACCTTTAGGGAAAAAATATTTTTGATTTCAGAATATTGCTGAAAACCGCTGATTTTCAAAGTTATTTATCCATGTTTTTCGGGAAAACTGGGCCTTGAAATAAAATATCTTTAAATTCGCACTGTATTATTTCTAAGACATATAATAATGACTCAGGATAACGAAATTGGCATTTGATTTGAAATAAAGATGGTTTGGAGAGTTTAACACCACTTTTCAGACCTTGTCTATATCGGAGGAAACAAGATGTAATCTCCGTTTTTACGTTGTTTATACAGCGATACTAACATCCGATTGTTCTTTATAGACGTAACGGGTCTATAAATATCTTTAGGGAAAAATTATTTTTGGTTTCCGAATATCGCTGAAAACCGCTGATTTTAAAGGTTATTATCCACGTTTTTCGGGACAACTGTGCCTTGAAATAAAATGTCTCTAAATTCGCACTGTAATATCTCTAAGACATATAATAATGATTTAGGATAACGAAATTGGCATCTGATTTGAAATACGGATTTTTTGGAGACACTAAGACCACTTTTCAGACCTTGTCTGTATTAGAGGAAAAAAGAAGTATTCTCTGTTTTTACGTTGTTTAAAGAGGAATACTAACATCCAATTTCTATTTATAGACGTAATAGGGGTACTATGTAAGTGGTCTTTAATCATCTCTCAATAACTTAGTGATAAATTGTCTGCGTACAATTTTGTACGTGTTTACGAGTAATTGTTGGTAAATGGGTCAATGCAAATGAGTTGAAATGTAAAGGATTTAATATTAATTTTTTAGTGTATACCATTCGGTTTAGTTTGGGTTCAAGACAGGCACTGGGGCTGTTAATAGTCAATATTAATAGTATTATAACTATTAATGGATAGTGTAGTTGAGTTGTGTACCAGTAATTTGGTAAATATTAGATCAAAATAATTAGTTGGAAATACGTACCTTTACATATTATTTGCACTTTAAAATATTTTTTTTAATCATAAATCCTTAATATTATAAATTCAAAAGTTCAATACTTTTTTATGTTAATAATTTTTTACTCTATCAAATCATGAAAACAAAATAAAACGTTATGGCTACTTTTTTTCATTAAATTGTCACCCATTATATGTGTAATCTCTATAAATTGCTATTTTTTTCATTGTATGTGAGTCCACGTCAATTACTTCCACCACCAATGCATATATAAAAAGTCATGTATTAAAAATAAAATATTTTGTATAATGAGTACATGTTTTAAATTCTAATCTATATAGTTCATTTATCAAATAATAGCGCAATAACATCTGCTAATACGATAATACAACCCGTGCATTGTTTGCACGGGTATAAAACTAGTTTAGGATATAATAGAATATTATGAATATTCTTGGAGTATACTCTAACACGATTACAAGATTTTTACTATATTATTTAAAATACTAGATTTCATGCCCGTGCGATGCACGGGTCTACATTAATGTCATTTTCATAAATTTTCTATAACAATTAACTTATAAAGATAAAAATTTTAAGAATTAAGACTATAATAAATATAATTTTTAAGAAAATAATATTGATATATTGATTCAAATTCTATTTTAAACATATTTTACCAACTTTGTCAAGACTTATGTTATGTTTGATCTATATTATGTCCCGAAAAATATTAACATAACCCTCTCATTCACATCATTTAATAGGCTTACATATGTTTTTATTGATACATTCACAACAAAAAAATGATCCAAATAACCTAAGAATTAAGCTCTCTAAGACAATACTTAAGAGACTCAAAAGATTTTGGTTTGATACATAAGTTCCTAATATGACTCATATTTGTAATCATGAGATCACTACGTTATGGTAATTGTCTGATATGGGACAATTCTACTATTTATAGATAGTATATTCATTACACCTATATTATTTTTCAATGTGAGATAAATAACATGCTAAGAATTACACCAAGTATGATATCCTTTTTTTTTTACCACGGATCTATTTATATTTTTTTCATAATTAATACAAAATTTTAAGAGCTCTCTAAAACAATATTTGAGAGACTTAAATGATCTTAGGTTGATATCTAAGTTTCAAGGACGATTTCTATTTATAATCACATGATCAGCCCAGTTTATGATATTTTTCCAATGTGGGACAATTCTTTTATTTATATGTAATTTATTCACCACACCTACATTATTTTTCAATGTGGGACAAATAACATATTAAGTAATACACCATTAAGATGAAGATAATAATACAAACTTTTAAAAGCCCTGTAAGACAATACTTAAGATATTCAAAAGATTTTTAGCTGATATCTAGCTAAGTTCAAGGGATGACTCATTTTTATAATATTTTTTATGTGAAATGAAATGTAAAACTTTTTATAGAAAAATTATAAACACCACTTAAATATAATATAGGGAATGTATATTTAAATAATTAAAAGATTTTTCACTTTATTAATTTTAATGATGTAAGTTTAACTAATGTGGAGATAATAATACATGATGTGGGACAATTGTATTATTTAATATCATACTAACTTACTAAGTGACACACCATATTTTTTAAAATAATTAATGTTTTATTGATATTATTTATAATATTTTCCTAAATTAATTTTTGATGAAGATTTTGATATACATACGATTATATTCTTAAGGACTCTGATAGACAATACGCAAAAGACTCATATTTTTAATCATAAAATCACCTTACTTTGTGTAATTTTTCGATATGAGACCATTCTACTATTTATAGGTAATTAGGTATTATATTCACCATACCTAAATTATTTTTTCAGAGTGAGACAAATAACATACTAAGAATTACACCAAGTATGTGCAAATAATATTAGAATATATACTCTAATGGTAGCGGCAAAACCCATGTTATTATTGGTTTGATGAAATCGTAATATTACTTTGCTGCACCGACTTATTGTCGCATGATAAACTTATATGAGTTATTATTTTAGAATGATCTTACCTGGTTTCATAATTTTGGTACATTTTGTTAATCATATTGATGTTTCATTCAAATTGGTCAATCATATTAATATTGGTACATTTTGTTAGAAATCATATTGATGTTTCATTCAAACTGGTCAATCATATTAATATTGGTACATTTTTTATGCATGATTTTGGTTGTATTATTAGCATAATTCAACTGGGTTGTTCTTTGTTCAATTGTTATGAACTTATAAATAATGATCTTAATGGTGTAGCAATTTGGGGATTAAAAGAGAATTGTAATTGTTTTATTGGTGTAGTGTGATCCATCAATATACACTGAAATGTCAGAAAAAAAATGCCCACCAAGAAAAAATGTTTATGGAGTATGGAGTAGTCAGTAGTGGCTACAATATATGTGGGAATGGATAATCTTATCGTCGGAAGATGTCAAATGAAACCATTTATAGCTGCATGAGTAGTAGCTGCTTGCTCGAAATTAATCAAGTCTTTTACATGCTCATAAGTTTCAAAAATGACTTCTATTTATAATTATAGGGTCACCCTAACTTATGCTAATTTTTCGATGTCGGACTATTTTTCTTTTTATATATAGTATATTCACCACGCTTACATTATTTTCCATTATGGGTCAAATAACATACTATACCAATATAAGTAGTACATCATCGATAGTTTCTTAAATTAAATTTTAATACAAACTCATAAGAGCTATCTAAGAGAATACTTAAGAGACTCAAAAAAATATAAAATTTATACTCCAATGAAAACATTTTTCGCTAAAAATCCAAATATGTAAGTGTCGAAATGTTTTAATTATTTCAATATACATTTCATATATTATATTTAAGTGATGTTTATAATTTTTATATAAAAACTTTTACCCGGTCTTTTAGATAATATTTATGATGTTTTTCTAAATTGTTTTATGATGATGTAAATTTTACTATTTTTGAGATAATGATATAAACTTTTAAGAGGTCTCTAAGACAATACTTAAGAGACTCAAAAGATTTTGGGTTGATACCTATCTAAGTTCCAAAGATGACTGCTATTTATAATCATATAATCATCATAGCTTATGATATTTTTTCAATGTGGGACAATTCTATTACTTATATGTGCTATATTCACCACATCTCTAATATTTTTCAATATCGGACAAATAACATACTAAATAATTATTTCTTAACCTTTACTAAACTATTATATTAATATTAGAATAATAAAAATTATTTTAATAGTCATTTATTTAATTTTCGCATGCGTATACTCTAATTGTATTATATTATTAAAAAAATTGGTAGCAAATAATACAAAATTTATACTCCAATGAAAGCATTTTTCGCCACGAATCCAAATATGTAAGTTTTGAAATGTTTTGCATTATAATTTTTTGCTAGATTGATAATCAAACATTTTCTTACGTAAATAATAGCTGTAATATTAAAAATATTGCATAATATCTTTTCTAAATCTTGTAAGATCTTATAATATACTTTTCCAAAAACTGAAAAAGATTATGTGAACCAATAGAATTGCTCGAAAAAAGCCTGTTTTATATATATACTAGGTGGAATGCCCGTGCTACGCACGAACCATTTTTTACTTGTCTCTAATTTATTCTGTTTGCGAAATTGAATTATATGTGTGGTGATAAAACCTTGAACACACAAACTAATAGAGTAACATTCGTGAGAAATCTTGAACAATATAAAAAATTTCCTAATTAAAGAGGTAATCGACTTAATTATATTAAATTTGTTAAATTATACTCAAAATTCATGACAACATAAGTAAATTTATTAGTGGATCGGATGAAGATTCAGAGCAGTAGTAGCCAATACTCAATACAGTATGAGAGGACGGAATGACTTATAAAGTGAAAGTATAGAAGGCCTTTCAAAGTGAAAGTACACATAATCAAATTCTTATGAAAATATGATTATAGTAGTGTTTGGGGTATAGTCTTACGTAAAGCTAAATATGAGTAATAAATCGTAAGTGACATATATATATATAAATAAAATAGTGATTGATATAGCCAGTGGTGGATCTAGGGGGAGCTAGCAGGGGCGGTCCCCCCCCCTCACCAGGCGGATGAAAATTTTGAAGTTTTAGTTAAAATTTTCGAATTTTTTTAAAATGTACCTTATAAAATTAGTCGTTCGCCCCCTAAAAATTTTCGCCCCCTAATTTCAAATCCTTGCTCCGCCACTGGATATAGCTGTCTTATAGCTAAATTTGCTATGCATTAAAAGAATTGTATGTGAGGTTGTGAGTAAAGTTTTTGTGTAATTCATATTTTTTTAATCTCTTGACAACACTCCCTATGATCTTATCCGTATGTTTATGTAATGCAAAATGTATCCTAGAAGGCTATTAGACAACTGATTAAGGAGGCACTTTATCACCTTTTGTCTTAATTTTTGTAATATATATGAAGTATTAGATCTTTACGTAGATTAAATGGTTTTATGCACTTTATTTATTTCACTTTCATCATTCAATTAAGATCCTAAGTTTAGTTTATGTCTTTTACACTTAATTAAGTTTATGTTCCTTAAATTCAATTTAAGTCCTATAAGTAAAATGTAATGATGTTATATACTCCGAAGCTATTTGTTAGACTCCATCAAACTTGAGGATCTAATATTTGATATTGTGAGACCCCATCATAATTAAGTGAACTTTTTATTAATCAAATAATATAACATATATACTTAGATCTAATTGCCAATCCTAATACAATAATGCCGACAATCTTAATACATGATTTTAAATTACTAATCCTACTAAAATACTACAAAAACCTTTCTTTCTTCTTACTCTTGTTACAAAAGTATGTATAAGAAAAGAATTTATATTAGAGTGGGTCATAGATTCAAATGTTTTGATGTTTGATATACTTGGCACCATATAATATACGTTTTCTTTATATAAAAGATCGTGGAGTTTTATGATATCTCAATGTTAATTTTAATAATGTTAGTTTATTAATTTTGTAAATTCCCTATAAGATTAGATCTTGAATTTTGATCAAATTGCTCAATATTAGCAAAAATAATTTTTTCGTAACTTTTAATCTTTACTTAATACGGAGTATTACTAACATCATTTAACCTACCACCAGGCATGCACAAGTATTTGACTCCATTTATCTGGTGTTAAGCTAAAAAGAATAATAATGTTGACAGTAATCAGGTTTAAGGATACACAATGATAAGATGTTACGAAGCAAAAATAACCAAATAGTTAATTAGTTATTTACGAGTATAAAAAACTAATTAAAAAGAACATACTTAATATTTTTTTGTTTCAACTTCACACAAACACTAATCTTGATTCTTGACATAATTGTGGTTATTGTTAATATAGATTGATTGTTGGTCAAAGTTGTGCAATATGATTGTTCGTATTAAGCTAAAACGAAATATGCATTGTGATTGTTTCACCGATGAGTATATATATTAGTGTAGAAATCACTCCTAGTCACTTTTGATCGTCATAACTCCATAGCCAGAACACGTAATAACCTATATACACATAATAAACAAATCATCAGAAAACTTAGACAATACGGAATACTATTATAAACAAAATTATCAGAATATCATTAGTCAATATATTATATTCAAACGTAAAAAATTATGATCAAGTAATAAGAGCTAATGATTTACCGTACAATTAATTGAAGCCAACTATATGACTGATCGTTATAACTCCGACCAAATTGCAATTGGGCTTGCCTACACGTGATTAATAGAACTTGTGAGAAAATAGCTAAGCAAGAAACTAAGTTCCAAGCAAAAAAGAACGTGAAGAGCATATTAAAATGCTATAAAAAAATTGAAATTAAAACACAATGTAATAATGAAGAACCATTGAAATAGCATCATAGAAAATAATGTCGAGCATATGAAATAGGAAAACTAAAATTGAAAACATGGACACAATTGAACATAAAGGTGGAAAATAACTATTCACTTTTTAGATGAAAACATATATACATATTTATAACCATATAAAGTATCCTAGAACTATTAATTGATCTACTACAAAGCCATTTACGTGACTCTAGTGACTAACAAAAGAAATTCTATCAACTAAATTGATCTTATATAATATTATTCTCATTATCTTAAAAGTTCTTATCATCTTTGTTTACTAATAACCTATTATAAAAGGAAGTTTGTAAAAGTTGGAAACTCTAATATCGGACGAATTTCAACTTTTAATGTGGGAGCTCGAAAGTCATTTGCAATTGTTGGACTCTCTGTAATCATAAAAGGAAGTTTGTAAAAGTTGGAAACTCTAATATCGGACGAATTTCAATTTTTAATGTGGGAGCTCGAAAGTCATTTACAATTGTTGGACTCTCTGTAATCGCTCGAAAACTTCCTGTTTTAATTATATAGAATGATGATAATATAATCCTTGTACACTTATTATGTGTCAATTATATACATAATTTTTTGTTGAAAGCATCTTCTCAATGTATATCTCAATAGATATACGGATCGGAGTATATGAGAGTGACCTCATTTTTCTTTTTTATGGGAATATTTTTGATATGATGACTTCGATTTAATTTTACTTCTGTTTTGATCTTGACAGTCATGTAATACGTGTGGCTTGATATACGATTAAACGAAGCAGACTTGTCGCAATTTGACCCCAGTAAAAGTGATTCGACTCAACCCGTTTTGTGTAGGGTCAAAACCACTACGACATGCATGCTATTAACAAAGAGAACTTATAATAAGCCACGGAAGTACTAACAGTAACTACACTACTACGTTAAAAAGGAGTACATATAAAGCATTGAACTTACATTATTATCAGGGCGTCTTAAGACTAACAGAGGCCCTGTTTTCCATAAGAAAATGAGGCCCCAAAAGTTAGTAAGTCACACTCGAAACTAAAAAGATATAAAGTGATTTGGATTTCTTCTTTGTTAAAAAAGATGGAGGTAATATTTTAATTACATCATCAATTCATTTAAAAACTAAATTTATACTTCATCTATCCCGGCTAATTGTTATCTATTTTTATTTGGTAGTCTATCAGTCATTTGTTATCTATTTCTTTTTTTGATAAATTTTACACCCGTGGACAAATGGATATGTGATGTGGGCAAGTGGATACGTGAGACATCTCATTAGTTTATCATTGTTTTTCTACTCCCTTCTATTCAGGGTATTCTTCCCTATTTTCTCTTTGGATTATTTATGTTTTCTTTCCTATTTACTTTTTGTGATGTGGGGTTGTGTGATTCATATTTAATTGTATGTGAGATTGAGTGTTTTGTGTGGTCCAAATTCATCTTCTTAATTTAAGTGCCTAAATAAAATGGGAGATTAAATTGAATAGGAGGGAGTATTATTTTTCTTGGTCTTTATACTAAAATAAATAAATAGCGAAAGACGGAGAGAGTATCTCCCGTCTAATATGGAAGTAATATTTAATAACAGATGTTACAAAACCTGACCAAAATACAACAGACAACACAAGAATGGCCTTCTGATTGTGTATGAGCTTCAATTGGCAGCCATAGCCCATAAGTCCATAACTGAGCTTCAGTACATTCAAAAGGCAAGTTTAAATGCAATTCCCAAATCCGAAACGGTTAAGGCGTCGAGCATCTCATTAACATCAGCAATAAATTATAAATTTACACGGATATAGATTCATTTGACAGAAATTTATTTATTTATTATAGCTATGTTTTATTTATTCATCTCGGTCAATTGTTGTTCTATGTATTTTTAGGATGTCTCAGTAATTAAATTGTTATCCTTTATGTATTAGTAAGGAAGGTTTCTATAAGAAATTTGATCACCTAATTGGACTATTTTCTTTGACGGAGGGACTTTTGCCAAAACAAAAAAATAACAATTTCGTTAATCTGGATGATGTCGACCATGTCGTCAATGTAATATTGTACGGATTTTCATATGAGAGACTCTTAAATGATACTAAATTTTTTTCCTGAATTGAAGTAATGCCAAAAAAGGTGATATTCAATTAACTACTGAAAAAAAAAATCAACAAACTAATGCAAACTTAAATCCATGTCAGTTGAGATGTATTGAAATTCCATTGAAAATAAAGTTATCTACATACATTTGTACACAATAAATCCGAAAATAAAACATTTATGCTACTCTATGTTAAAATTCAAAAGCGACCTTACCGAATAATTATTGATCGCTGTATTCTTCATCAGAATCATACAGAGTAATATATATTAACCTACACATAAAATAGATAAGACTTGTCAGAAAAGCATTAGTGAATAATTTGATTCAAAGCAAAAACAACGTATGTGTAGACTAATGCTACAATAAGATTTAAACACATATAAACCGCAAGATTCAAATAAATAAACACAACAAAAGTAAGAAACATAAATAAAAACAATATAACGTGAAGTGGTGATTATTAATTTTTGAATGAAAATACTTGTATATATACATAAACATATTAAGGTAATAGTGTTTGTTTAGGTTTCTGTACATTAATTTTATTCAATCTAACTTTCATGATAGAATTTTATAATCTTCATATATAATTATTTATTAGGTGTTATAGTGTATCACTATTTTTGTGAGAACATGCAAATATGGAATAGTTGTATATCACATTCCGCATTTTATAGGTTGTAGGATACATCCAATTTTTTATATGCTAATTTGCGTACAATGGAAATACATGAATATATTTATATGAGTAGTTTGTATAATTTGGAATGCTGAAGTGTTTTCGAAAAGTTGGAGACTCTGTAATCGCTCGAAAAAAGCTTCCTTTAATAATATAGATAGATATTGATTATGAGTATTATAATATTCTATGACTATTAGGGAGAATCTTAAGATAACATCCTAAAAAATCGTCTATCTATCGACCGACTATTGACTCATTTAGATCATGACACTGATTAGAGCTAATCAAGTGCGGAGCTGACCTACTTATCACACCTCGTTTATTAGCCCACTATTTAAGCGACTTTAGGCATAAAAATATATTACAATAATGGTTAACGAACAATAGAAATCGACCCACTAAAATTGATGGTTGCGGTATGGACTACGAGAATTATTGTTACTAATTTACTACTATCACTGTTGCTATTATTACTTTTACCACTCCCTCGATAATCATTGTTACTTTCACTAATCAAATAGTCACACCGTGAGATGGGTTGAACCGGGTCGTATTTGGAACCAACCATACGCGTGAATCGGAGTTTATTTCTTATTTGGAAACCTTTTTCCTCGCACTTTCTCATAACTGAAAACTAGCGGTTTACCGTACCAGATTCATTACGTGGGAATTTGGGATACCAAACAAAATTAAAGAAGCTACTTTTATTCTTTAATTTGTACACGCAAAAAAAAAATATTAAAAAAAAAAAAAATCAAGAAAAATAGCGGAAATATGAAGGTGTTGTTGATGTTAGCGTTGTTGGTATTACTACTCTTGCAAACTGCTTCTTATTGCTCTTCTTTAGGTACGTAATCCTATTTCTTAGTTAATTACTTTCTATTTTATTCGATAATTTAATACGAGTTATACGTAATAACTCATTCTTGTGTAAGACGGTTTTACAATAGAATAGAATAGTAAGTAATTCATTTGGTGATAATTAAAGCTTCAAGAATTTAATTGCTAAATTGAGTTTACTCATTTTTCAGGTTTTTTTTTTATGTTGGATTAAATAGAATTAACGTGTTAGGGTTTGTGGGAAAGGTTGTTTATGTATATTTGCATGGTTTTGTTGGTTTGATTTAGAGAATTATTGGTTTTTTATTGTCGTGATCTTGGGCTATACTGTATACTTATCATAAATTCATAATTTTCTTGCTATTATTATTGACGGAATTTAAACTCAAGTCACGAGTAGTGTGACATCTGCTGACCTACTTTGTTTACACCTGAAATTATAGGTTTTCTGTATACTTTTCATAATTAGCTTGTACTCCCTCCGTCCCGGCCATTTGTTAGTCTAAATTATCTAAGTTAATATGGTAGATTGGTAGTCTATGAGTAATTTGATCGCCCAATGAGACTATTGTCCAGTTGTCATCCACCAACTAATAAATGGTCCCTACCATTTCCTTAATAATTGTTCCAAAAGCAAAGGTAACAAATGACCGGGACAGAGGGAGTATAATTCTTGACAGAATTTAAACTCAGTTCACGAGTTTCGTCACATTTGCTGAACTATTTTGTTTACACCTGAAATTACAGATTTTCTCGTTATCTTGGGTTATACTGTATTTGTTGACGGAATTCAAACTCAAGTCATGAATTTTGCAACATTTGCTGAAAATTTCAACTGTTTTATTTACCAACTAGGAATTCTTGGTTGATTGGTTCCGGTACTGAGATAAAAAATTAACTGTGAAATGCAGAGGCTCGTATGAACATTGGTTCCAGTGGCGGTCGTGGTGGAGGATTCAGTGGTGGACGTGGTGGAGGGGGGAGTTTCAGTGGCGGTCGTGGTGGAGGAGGAAGTGGCGGTGCTCGTAGTGGAGGGGGAAGTCGCGGGGCAGGAGGTCGTAGAGGCAGTGGTGGAGCGTTTCCATTTATTATTGGTGGAGCGGCTGGTGCAGCTGCAGCCAGGGGATCTCATCACCATCACGGATCAGCTACTCCTAATGCCGATGTTGGATTGCCATCGCTTCTGTTTTCATTAGCTCTTGGAAGTTGCTTCTTATTATTTTAACTGAAGTCGTCGAGCAAGAGTAACTGCAGTGTAATTCAGGAAGTAGTAAAATCAGGTTAGGTTCGAGTACAGGATAGTTAATTCGGATTCAGTTCGGGTTATTCCGTTTTCATTAGCTCTTGGAAGTATGGTGTAATTAGTAAACCAGGAGTTGTTTTTAGACATGTCAGTCGGGATATGTTCGAGTACAGGATAGTTAATTCGGATTTGTGCCACTTCAATTTCAGGTCGGATTATTCCGTGTACAGCTGGTTTAGTTGTTTTTTTCACATAAGGCTAGTGATGTGTTGTGCTATTATTTTGATTTGTTTGGTTCATCATTTATGTACTTTGCTTCCTTCTGTATCCAACTCTTCATCTAATTCTAAATGGCTAAAAACAGAACATAAACCCAAAATTCTCAACCAATAATTAATGATGATTTGACTGGTAGTTTTTGGTGTTGTTTTACTCGAAATGCTATTCCCTCCGTCTCTATATATGATAAAAATGAGTCGATAGTTCAATTTCTCTCGGCATAGTCGATTTCTCATGACTGAAACGGTCGTAGTCCTATAAATACATAGCTTAATAACCACAAATTCAACATAATCAAAACCATTACATACCTGTTTCTATTTTTTGTGCTTCTATTTTTTGTACACGCAAAATTTTAAAAAAAAATCAAGAAAAATAGCGGAAATATGAAGCTGTTGATGTTAGCATTGTTGGTACTACTACTCTTGCAAACTGCTTCTCATTGCTCTTATTTAGGTATCTACTCCTATTTCTTCCTACGAGTAATACATACGAGTATTTTTGTCTGAGACGGTCTTACTCAAGATGTTTGCAAACCTATTTTGTAACACGGATTGTTGTGTAAGGCCGTCATAGAATAGTAGTAACTGAATTGGTGATGATAATTAGACAAAAGCAAGATTGTTGCTATCAATTATCCCCAAGAATTTACTTGCTAAATTTTGTTTCTCGTTTTCTAGATTTTTATGTTGGATTAAAAAGAATTGCAGTGTTAGTTAGGGTTTGTGGGAGACTTGTTTACTTGTTTATGTATATATTTGCATGGTTCGCTCATTATCTTGTGTTATATACTGTATACTTTCCATAATTATCTTGTTTTCGTGTTGACGGAATTCAAACTCAAGTCACGGGTATCGACACATTTGCTGAACTCTTTTGTTTATATCCTTCAGAATTAAATTGCTAAATTGTTTTTTCACAAATTTTCAAGATTTTTATGTTGGATTAAAAAGAATTGCAATTTAGTGGTTGAATTTAGAGAATTATAGGTTCGCTCATTTATCTCCGGTTATACATAATACACTTTCCATGATTATCGTATTTTGGTGTTGATGGAATTCAAACTCAAGTCATGAGTATAGTAGGTCATTTCCGAAACTATTTTGTTTTAGTTTGTTATTTTTACCTCGACATCATTACATCGAAATTTCAACTATTTTAGTCACCCCAAATGCTAGTTCTTGGTTCCGCTACTGAGATAAAAATTAACATGTGTGAATTGTGATACAGAGGCCCGTCTGCATATTGGTTTCGGTGACGGAGGTGGTGGAGGTGAGGTGGAGGACTAGGTAGCACGAAAACGGACACGGACACGACACAGACACGTGATACGGCATCTCGTGAAATTTAGGACACGGGACACGACATTTAAATTTAATAAAATATATATTTTATAGTTATAAATAACGTACGATTTTATTTTTATATTGGTATTTGATATTAAATGTAAATAATTGAAGGTAAATTTGACTTTGACTATAATTTATTCACATTTCTCACCCAACTCATCTTCTAATTAATCTCTTTTAGTCTTTCAACCTCTCGTTCCTTATTTATAGGTGTCCGTGTGTCCGACACGGTGTCCGACACGGGACGGCTAGTTAGGAGGAGTGTCCGTGGTGGTGCTCGCGGTGGAGGGGGAAGTTTCAGTGGCGGACGTGGGGGAGGCGGAGGCTTCAGCGGTAGTCGTGGCAGTCGCGGTGTAGGAGATCGTAGTGGAGCAACACCATTTATTGGTGGAGCAGCAGGTTCAGGTGCAGCTAGCGGATCTCATCACCAACACGGTTCAGCGACTCCTAATGCCGATGTTGGATTACCATCACTTCTGTTTTCATTAGCTCTTGGAACTTGCTTCCTGTTTTTCTAATTGAAGTTGAGCAAGAGTAAGTGCAGTTTACTAGTAGAGTAATTCAGTAATTAGTCAAACCAGGAGTTGTTTTTAGACATGAAAGTCGGGTTAGATTCGAGTACAGGATAGTTCCGATTTGTGTCACTTCAGTTTCAGGTCGGATTATTCCGTTTTCATTAGATCTTGGAGTAAATGGAGTGTAACTAGTAAACCAGCAGTTGTTTTTAGACATGACAATCGGGTTAGGTTCGAGTAGAGAATAGTTCGGATTTGTGCCACTTCAGTTTCAGCTCGGGTTATTCCGTGTTCAGGTTTACTTGTTTTCAATGTAGGAATGAACAGTTTTCATATTAAGCATTGTAAGAATTGAAGTAGCCATGTGTTGTGCTATTATTTTGATTTGTTTGGTTTATCATTTATGTACTTTGGTTCTTCATCTAATTCTGAATGGCTAAAAACAGTACAGAATCCCAAAAATCTCAACCAAATAACCAATACATTCATTATGAATTGACTGGTTGTTTTTTTGTTGTTTTACTCGAAATAATACTCGCTCCGTATCATTCATTTGTTTACTACGACCGAAGGAATTATCACTGAATTATTTTGATAGTTGTATGATCCTATGGTGAATTCATATCTTGAGAATAAATGTAGTATTGTATAGTGTTTGAAGTAATACGGAGTAATTGATAAGTATGCAGATTTGCGAATGCTAGCTACTGTTATAAACAGTTGTTTGTCGATGGAAATGATGCCGGGTTTTCTTACATGTCCCCTTTCAGAAACACGCTAATAACATAATTAAATAAAGTTTCACTAGATAATTCTTTAAATATGATAAAAATGAATCGATAGTTCAATTTCTCTTGGCGTAGTCGATATTTTCCATTAATAAGGTTCGTTAGGTCAACCTGGTCGGGATCAGGTCAAGTCAATTTCGGGTTTGTTATAAGTTCCACCCCTCACCACTCCCTCACCTTATCTCCCCAAACATTTCCCAGCGTCTCGTACCGGTCGCCTAAATATAAAATGGCTTCAAAACCGCGAAATTGGAGTTGGCCCTCGGCCGCAGTTGGCGCCATAATTGGCGCCACAACCGCGGCCTTAATCTCCGTAAAACCACTAGACCCAACCTTCGAACTAATCTCAATAGACATAACTTCCTTCAAACTCAACTTAACCGGAATCGACGCCGAGTTAATCATCACGGTTCATCTCAACAACCCAAACATCGTATCCGTAAACTACAATTCCTCAACCATGTCGATCTCCTATGACGGTTCGGTTCTCGGTTCGGCTCAGCTCGAGGCCGGTTCACAGCCGGCCCGGTCCTGCCGGGTTATTAAGTTGCCGGCTCGGTTGAGCGGGTTGGAGCTCCTGGCGCGTCATAAAGCCCGGTTCATGGCTGACGTGGCGAAGAGAGAGATGGTGATTGATGCCAGGGTGGATGTGGATGGGGCGGCTCGGGTCGGGTTGTGGTGGGAGCACCGGTTTAGGGTTCATGTGGAAAGCCGGGTTTTGGTTGACCCGGTTTTTTTGGATGTTATTGAACAAGATAACAAGTCTGAGATGGAGCTCTTTGTATCTAACTAGATAGATATGATAATTGATTTAAGTTGGTTTTTTTTTTTTCTTGTTTTTCAATTGTAAGAATGATGTGGTTAATTTTTAATTGGAAAGGTAATTTTAATGGTAGTTTTTTTAGTTTTTGTTGCATTTTGGTATCGAGATTGGTGTGAATGTGAATCGGGTTTGGAACGATTAATGTATGCATGTGTATGTTGATGTTGAGATTAGTGTGGATGTGAAGCGGATGTGGAACGATTAATGTATGCATTTAGAATTACGATGGTGTTATAAGGAGTTAACGCAGCAATTAGGGTCTAAACTTCTCGTTTTTCTCTTTAGTGATATTTGAATCGCAACAGCGACTTAATAGTACAAGGCAAGTAGAAGAATTTGTTGAGCACCACGTGACGCCTCTATTTAGCTATTTTTGGAGTTCGACCAGAACGAACAAAGGACATTACTCTTTTATGAGAAACTTAATTACTTAATGTCGATTATGTTTTCCCATCCGTGCAACGATTTTAGTAGACTCGTTCGGCTCTTTCAGGACTTAAACACACACACACACACACACCCACCACCACCACCCCCCACCCCCCCCCCCCCCCCCCCCCCCCCCCCCCCCCCCCCCCCCCCCCCCCCCCCCCACCACCCACCCACCACCCCACCCCACCGATTTGATTCTATGGCTACCAAAGTTCTCTAATACAGACAAGGTCTGAAAAGTGGTCTTAAGATCTCCAAAATATATATATTTCAAATGAGATGTCAAATTCGTTATCCTGAGTCATTATTATATGTCTTAGATATATTACAGTGCGGATTTAGAGACATTTTATTTCAAGACCCAGTTGTCCCGAAAATCGTGGAGAATAACCTTGAAAATCAACGGTTTTCAGCGATATTCAAAAACAAAAAATTATTTTTTCCTAAAGGTATTTATAGACCTGTTAAGTCTATAATATCAAATGCATGTTAGTATCCCTCTCTAAACCACGTAAAAACGGAGAATACTACTTGTTTCCTCTAATACAGACACGGTCTGAAAAGTGGTCTTAAGGTCTCCAAAATATATTTATTTCAAATGAGATGTCAATTTCGTTATCCTGAGACATTATTATATGTCTTAGAGATATTACAGTGCGGATTTAGAGACATTTTATTTCAAGGCTCAATTGTCCCGAAAATCGTGGAGAATAACCTTGAAAATCAACGGTTTTCAGCGATATTCAAAACCAAAAATATTTTTTTCCTAGAGGTATTTATAGACCTGTTAAGTCTATAAATATCAAATGCATGTTAGTATCCCTCTTAAAACAACGTAAAAACGGAGATTACTACTTGTTTCCTTTAATACTGACAATGTCTGAAAATTGTTCCTAAGGTCTCAAAAATACATTTATTTCAAATCAGATGTCAATTTCGTTATCCTGAGTCATTATTATATGTTTTAGAGATATTACAGTGCGAATTTAGAGACATTTTATTTGAAGGCCCAGTTGTTCCGAAAACCGTGGATAATAACCTTGAAAACAACGGTTTTCAGCGATATTCAGAAACCAATTTTTTTTTCCCTAAAGGTATTTATAGACCCGTTACGTTAATAGATAGCAATTTGAAGTTAATATCCCTCTCTAAACAACGTAAAAACGGAGACCACTACTTCCTACCTCTGATACAGACAAGGTCTCAAAATTGGTCTTAAGGTTTCCAAAATATCCTTCTTTAAAATGAGATGCTAATTTCGTTATCTTGAGTCATTATTATATGTCTTGGAGATATTACAGTGCGGATTTAGAAACATTTTATTTTAAGGCCTAGTTGTCCCGAAAGTCGTGGATAATAACCTTGAAAATCAGCGGTTTTCAGCAATATTCGGAAACAAAAAATATTTATTTCCTATAGGTATTCATAGATCCGTTATGTCTATAAATATCAATTGGATGTTAGTATCGCTCTTTAAAAAATGTAAAAACGGAGTATACTAGTTTCCTCTTATACAGACAAGGTCAAAAAAGTGGTCTTAAACTCTCCAAAATATATTTATTTCAAATCAGATGCAATTTTTGTTATCCCGAGTCATTATTATATGTCTTAGAGATATTACAGGGAAAATTTAGAGACATTTTATATCAAGGCCCAGTTGTCCCAAAAATTTTGGATAAAAACTTTAAAAATCAGCGATTTTCAGCGATATTCGGAAACAAAAAATATTTATTTCCGAAAGGTATTCATAGACCCGTTACGTCTATAAATATCAATTAGATTTTAGTATCGCTCTTTAAACTACGTAAAATCGGAGAATAATACTTGTTTCCTCTAGTACAAACAATGTCTCAAATTTTTTCATAAGGTCTTCAAAATATATTTATTTCGAATCAGATACCAATTTCGTTATCCTGAGTCCTTATTATATGTCTTTAAAATATTACAGGGCGAATTTAGAAAGATTTTATTTAAAGGCTCAATTGACCTGAAAATCGTGGATAATAACATTGAAAATCAACGGTTTTCAGCGATATTCGGAAATCAAAAATAATTTTTCCCTCTAACACAGACAAGGTCTTAAAAGTGGTCTTAATGTCTCCAAAATATCTATATTTCAAATGAGATGCCCATTTCATTATCTTGAGTCATTATTATATGTCTTAAACATATTAAAGTGCGAATTTAGAGACATTTTATTTCAAGGCCCACTTGTCCCGAAAACCGTGGATAATAATAACCTTCAAAATCGCGGGTTTTCAGCGATATTCGGAAAACAAAAATATTTTTTCCTAAAGGTATTTATAGACCTTTTATGTCTATAAATAGCAATTGGATGTTAATATCCCTCTTTAAACAACGTAAAAACGGAGAACACTACTTGTTTCCTCTAATACAGACAATTTCTGAAAATTGTTCATAAGGTCTCCAAAATATATTTATTTCAAATCAGATGCCAATTTCGTTATTCTGAGTAATTATTATATGTTTTAGAGATATTACAGTGCGAATTTAGAGACATTTTATTTCTAGGCCCAGTTGTCCCGAAAACCGTGGATAATAACCTTAAAAGTCGCTGGTTTTCAGCAATATTCGGAAACCAAAAATATTTTTTCCCTATTGGTATTTACCGACCCGTTACGTCTATAGATAGAAATTAGATGTTATTATCCTTCTCTAAATAACGTAAAAACAGAGAACACTACTTATTTCATCTAATACAAACAAGGTCTAAAAAGTGGTCTTAAAGTCTCCAAAATACCTTTAATTCATATGAGATGTCAATTTCGTTATCCTGAGTCATTATTTTATGTCTTAGAGATATTACAGTGCGGATATAGAGAAATATTATTTCAAGACCCAATTCTCCCGAAAATCGTGAATAATAACCTTGAAAATCAGCGGTTTTCAGCGATATTCCGGAACAAAAAAATATTTTTTCCCTAAAGGTATTTATAGACCCTTTACGTCTGTAAATATCAGATGAATGTTAGTATCTCTCTTTAAACAACGTAAAAACGGAGCATATTACTTGTTTCCTCTAATACAGACAATATCTGAAAATTGTTCCTAAGGTCTCCAAAATATATTTATTTCAAATCAGATGCCAATTTCGTTATCCTGAGTCATTATTATATGTTTTAGAGATATTACAGTGCGAATTTAAAGACATTTTATTTCAAGGCCCAGTTGTCACGAAAACCATCGATAATAACCCTAAAAATCGCGGGTTTTCAGCGATATTCGAAAACCAAAAATATTTTTTCCCTAAAGATATTTATAGACCCTTTATTTCTATAAATAGCAATTGGATGTTAGTATGCCTCTTTAAACAACGTAAAAACGGAGTATACTACTTGTTTTGTCTAATACAAACAATGTCTTAAAATTGTTCTTAAGGTCTTCAAAATATATTTATTTCAAATAAGATGTGAATTTCGTTATCCTGAGTTATTATTATATGTTTTAAAGATATTACAGTGCAAATTTAGAGATATTTTATTTCAAGGCCCAGTTGTCCCGAAAACCGTGGATAATAACCTTAAAAATCGCGGGATTTCAGCGATATTCGGAACCAAAAATATTTTTTCTCCTAAAGGTATTTATAGACCCGTTACGTCCATTGATAGCAATTGAATGTTAGTATCCCTCTCTAAACAACGTAAAAACGGAGAACACTACTTGTTTCCTCTAATACAGATAAGGTCTGAAAAGTGGTCTTAATATCTCCAAAATATATTTATTTCAAATGAGATGTCAATTTCGTTATCCTGAGTCATTATTATATGTCTTAGAGATATTACATTGCAGATTTAGAGACATTTTATTTCAAGGCCCACTTGTCTCGAAAATCGTCGATAATAACCTTGAAAATCAACGGTTTTCAGCGATATTCAAAAACCAAAAATATTTTTTTCCTAAAGGTATTTATAGACCTGTTAAGTCTATAAATATCAAATGGATGTTAGTATCCCTCTCTAAACAACGTAAAAACGGAGAAAACTATTTGTTTCCTCTAATACAGACAATGTCTGAAAATTGTTTCTAAGGTCTCCAAAATATATTTATTTCAAATAAGATATCATTTTCGTTATCCTGAGTCATTATTATATGTTTTAGAGATATTAGAGTGCGAATTTAGAGACATTTTATATGAAGGCCCAGTTGTCCCAAAAACCGTGGATAATAACCTTGGAAATCAGCGATTTTCAGCGATATTCGGAAACCAAAAATATTTTTTCCTTAACGATATTTATAGACCCTTTATTTCTATAAATAGCAATTAGATGTTAGTATCCCTCTTTAAACAACGTAAAAACGGAGTATAGTACTTCTTTCGTCTAATACAAACAATGTATGAAAATTGTTCTTAAGGTCTCCAAAATATATTTATTTCAAATAAGATGTCAATTTCGTTATCCTGAGTTATTATATGTTTTAGAGATATTACAGTGCGAATTTAGAGATATTTTATTTCAAGGCCCAGTTGTCCCGAAAACCGTGGATAATAACCTTAAAAATCGCGGGATTTCAGCGATATTCGGAAACCAAAAATAGTTTTTCTCCTAAAGGTATTTATAAACCCGTTACGTCGATAGATAGCAATTGGATGTTAGTATCCCTCTCTAAACAACGTAAAAACGGAGAACACTACTTGTTTCCTCTAATACAGACAAGGTTTGGAAAGTGGTTTTAATGTATCCAAAATATATTTATTTCAAATGAGATGTCAATTTCGTTATCCTGAGTCATTATTATATGTCTGAGAGATATTACAGTGCGGATTTAGAGACATTTTATTTCAAGGCCCACTTGTCCCGAAAATCGTGGAAAATAACCTTGAAAATCCACGGTTTTCAGCGATAATTAAAAACCAAAAATATTTTTTTCCAAAAGGTATTTAAAGACCTGTTAAGTCTATAAATATCAAATGGATGTTAGTATCCCTCTTTAAACAACGTAAAAACGGAGAATACTATTTGTTTCCTCTATTACTGACAATGTCTGAAAATTGTTCCTAAGGTCTCCAAAATATATTTATTTCAAATAAGATGTCAATTTCGTTATCCCGAGTCATTATTATATGTTTTAGAGATATTATAGTGCGAATTTAGAGATATTTTATTTGAATGCCCAGTTGTCCCGAAAATCGTGGATAATAACCTTGAAAATCAGCGGTTTTCAGCGATATTCGGAAACCAAAAATATTTTTTCCCTAAAGATATTTATAGACATTTTATTTATATATATAGCAATTGGATGTTAGTATCCCTCTTTAAACAATGTAAAAACGGAGTATACTACTTGTTTCGTCTAATACAAACAATGTCTGAAATATGTTTTAAGCATAAGATCGGGATGTATATGAATAATTTATTAATTCTTTTATTGTTTGGTTTAGTCAAAAAGCATGCATGCTATGATATTAAGCAAATTATATTAACTTAACTACCCTTCACAAATTTTCTGCCGGAAACAGAAACTTTAAACTACTATATCTCCTTCGTTTTTAATCACATTGATATGAAGTCAGTGGGTTCGATTCTTTAAGATGTCCTACAACTTTAAGGGTCAAATACTAACAGTCAAAAAACGACCCTAAGACCTCTGAAATTGCTGTTTAGTACAACGTGACAGTTTCCGAGTCACAAAATGCTTTGGGTTGGTTCGGGTGTTTAAATAGTCGAAACATCGGTTTACAAAAGTCCAAAATGCATGTTCTTCATTAAAGTTTATCATAGCCAAATATCGAGCATTTATATTTAGTATAACTTTATTTACTAATGGTCTATTCGAAAAAAGGTAGGTTTTCAACTATCGATCTAAAGAATAATATTTTATCAGATTTCCAGATTGTCATTTTGTATTGAAAAATTTGTATAATATCAAATACTTAATATTCTAGGACGAAGCTAACGCCAAACGTTTGTATTTTACGTCTACCATCTTTTATGTTTATATAATGTTAGCCAAAAATAGGTTTAAGATAGACTATTGGTCGGATCTTTAACAAGTGGTCAGAATATGAGTCAACAAATGTTCTTAAGTGGATTACAAAGATTATAAATTCAAATGAGTTGATTCCAGGGCTCTAATATGCTCTATATATTCATTGAAGTTTATTGTGGTAAAATTGTTCGTCCTCATTAATCCTTTAAGTTATATTTTAAGACTCAAACATTGAGACAAGCATATTCGATTGTCCAGAATCATGTTCTTTATTTCAAATCAGGTGCCAATTTCATTATTCTGAGTCATTATCATATGTCTTAGAGATATTCAAGTGTGAATTTAGAGACATTTATTTTAAGGCCCAGTTGTCCCGAAAATCGTGGATAATAATAACCTTGAAAATCAGCGGTTTTCAGCGATATTCGAGAATCAAAAATATTTTTCCCCTAAAAGTATTTATGGACCGTTTACGTCTATAAATATCAAATGGATGTTAGTATCCCTCTTTAAACAACGTAAAAACGGACTATACTACTTGTTTCCTCTAATGCAGACAACGTCTGAAAATTGTTCCTAAGGTCTCCAAAATATATTTATTTCAAATCATATGGCAATCTCGTTATCCTGAGTCATTATTATATGTTTTAGAGAAATTATAGTCCGAATTTAGAGACATTTTATTTCGAGGCCCAGTTGTCCTTAAAACCGTGGATAATAACCTTGAAAATCAGCGGTTTTTCGCGTTATTCGGAAACCAAAAATATTTTTTCCCTCAAGGTATTTATAGACCCTTTACTTCTAGAAATATCAAAGAGATGTTAGTATCCCTATTTAAACAACGTAAAAACGGAGTATATTACTTGTTTTCTCTAATACAGATCGACAATGTCTATAAAGTGTTCCTAAGGTCTTTAAACTATATTTATTTCAAATCAGATGTCAATTTTGTTATCCTGAGTCATTATTATATGTATTAGAGATATTACAGTGTGAATTTAGAGACATTCATTTTAAGGCCCAGTTGTCCCGAAAATCGTGGATAATAACCTTGAAAATCAGCGGTTTTCAGCGATATTCGGAAACCAAAAATATTTTTTCCATACAGGTATTTATAGACCCGTTACTGTTGGAGTAAATGTCCTCAACAATAGTGCGATCACATAATTAAATCTCAATAATAAGAATACAAAGGGATGATGAATATTATAATCAACTGGTCAACATAAATCAGTAATGATTGGCTCAATTGAGTTTGACGTTACTGTCGTATGACGGTGGTGATCAGTTGATCCCTTGAGGTCACACCTAAAGGACAATCCCCTAATCATGTACATTAATTAATTGTATAGTGATACAGATTAATTAATCCCTTAATTTGAACATGTTTAAAGTGAGAATTATATCTTATTGTAATGTGATTAAATAAGATTCATTTTGGTAATTTAATTGTTATACTACTAAGAATGCATTATGTTTATGAAACATTTGAGATAAGTGAAATTGGTGGATTATAATTACAAACTGTTGTAGATTATATTAACCAAATATGAGATGACCCATTTTATTTACATATAAATATAAAATGTGACTTAAAATGTTAAGTATAATTTATTTGTTATAAAATTGCATTTAAATTAGTTTAATGCACATTTATAAGCTAAATTACATGCTACATGTCACACTTGTGACAAATGACAAAATGCAAAAATAAAATGGACACCCAATTTATATGGGTGCACCGGTATTGGGGTGTTAGTGGGTAGGATTTTAGTTTGTAATTTTGTTCTAATTAAGAATTAGACCAAATCATTACTACATAAACCTATACACTCAACCTTTCTTGTGAAAAACAAAATGAAAGTGACCACACACCCCACCATGGGGCATGTGGCCGGTACTAGTGAAGAGTAAAGAGGACAATTTCCTCTTATTTATTCAACACACTATCTCATATAATTCATTCATGCAAAATATCTCTACATCTCTCTACATTCTCGAACTAAAATAAAGCTTAAGAAGCCTCACATTTCTAGTGTTCATTTTTACTAGTAATATTACTAAGTGTAGTAATTAGATTATTAGTTATTTTAAGGGATCTACTATATTATACTAGTGTAGTATTTTATATAGTGATAAAAAGGGTTGTCTTGGGTGCTACTAATAGGAGTGTTCTTATACTAAGAACTTGGAATTCATCCTCATATTCATAGCTCAAGAACAATATTTGAAAGAAGTTCAAATATTGTGCCCATATTACTTCATAATCAATGTAAGAAATTGTTCTTTCCTTATCTTTTGTTATGCATGCATAAGGTCCATATAGTTTAAGAGTAAACTATTAATAATATGATATTAGAAATGTCTAATATCGAATTTAAGAAACTTACAGTTACGTCGATAGATAGCAATTGGATGTTAGTATCCCTCTCTAAACAACGTAAAAACGAAGAACACTACTTGTTTCCTCTAATACAGACAAAATCTGAAAAGTAGTCTTAAAGTCTCCAAAATATCTTTATTTCAAATGAGATGCCAATTTCGTTATCCTAAGTCATTATTATATGTCTTAGAGATATTACAGTGCGGATTTAGAGACATTTTATTTCAAGGCCCAGTTGTCCCGAAAACCGTAAATAAGAGGTTTTCAGCGATATTCGGAAATCGAAAATATTTTTTCCCTAAAGGTATTTATAGACCTGTTAAGTCTATAAATATCAAATGGATGTTAGTATCCCTCTTTAAACAACGTAAAAACGGAGTATACTACTTATTTCCTCTAATACAGACAATGTTTGAAAATTGTTCCTAAGGTCTTCAAAATATATTTATTTAAAATCAGATGCCAATTTCGTTATCCTGAGTCATTATTATATGTTTTGGAGATATTACAGTGCGAATTTAGAGACATTTTATTTCAAGGACCGGTTGTCTCGATAACCGAGGATATTAACCTTGAAAATCAGCGGTTTTCAGCGTTATTCAAAAACCAAAAACATTTTTTCCCTAAAGGTATTTATACACTCTTTACGTCTATAAATATCAAATGGATGTTAGTATTTCTCTTTAAACAACGTAAAAACAGAGTATACTACTTTTTTCCTCTAATACAGACAATGTCTGAAAAGTTTTACTAAGGTCTTCAAACTATCTTTATTTCAAATCAGATGCCAATTTCGTTATCCTGAGTCATAATTATATGTCTTAGAGATATTACATTATGAATTTAGATACATTTTATTTTAAGGCCCAGTTGTCCCGAAAATCGTGGATAATAACCTTGAAAATCAGCGGTTTTCAGCGATATTCGGAAACCAAAAATATTTTTTCCCTAAAGGTATTTATAGACCCGTTACGTTGTTAGATAGCAATTGGATGTTAGTATACCTCTCTAAACAACGTAAAACCGGAGAACACTACTTGTTTCCTCAAATACAAACAATGTCTGAAAAGTGGTCTTAAGGTTTCCAAAATATCTTTATTTCAAATGAGATGCCAATTTCGTTATCCTGAGTCATTATTATATGTTTTGGAGATATTACAGTGCGAATTTAGAGACATTTTATTTCAAGACCCAGTTGTCCCGAAAACCGAGGATATTAACCATGAAAATCAGCGGTTTTCATCGTTATTCGGAAACCAAAAATATTTTTTCCCTAAAGGTATTTATAGACCTGTTAAGTCTATAAATATCAAATGAATGTTAGTATCCCTCTTTAAATAACGTAAAAACGGACTATACTACTTGTTTCCTCTAATAAAGACAACGTATGAAAATTGTTCCTAAGGTCTCCAAAATATATTTATTTCAAATCAGATGCCAATTTTGTTATTCTGAGTCATTATTATATGTTTTAGAGAAATTATAGTGCGAATTTAGAGACATTTTATTTCAAGGCCCAGTTGTCCCGAAAACCGTGATAATAACCTTGAAAATCAGCGGTTTTTCGCGTAATTCGGAAACCAAAAATATTTTTTCCCTCAAGGTATTTATAGACCCTTTACGTCTAGAAATATCAAATGGATGTTAGTATCCTTCTTTAAACAACGTAAAAACGGAGTATACTACTTGTTTTCTCTAATACAGACAATGTCTGAAAAGTGTTCCTAAGGTCTTCAAACTATCTTTATTTCAAATCAGATGCCAATTTCGTTGTCCCGAGTCATTATTATATGTCTTAGAGATATTAAAGTGTTGATGAACATTTAATTAGTCACATTTTTCCTCTCGTTTTCGTCCCCATTTTGGCCCGTTTACACGAATTTGCGTGCCCTTAATTGCATTTTGCTTCCCGATTTCCCGTGCTATGAATGTTGGTCTCATTTTGCAGGAATTAAGGCGGAAAAGAAGAAATCGGTGTATAAAAGCCTTGCATGAGTCGGGATTTGGAAATGAGAAGAAAAAGAAATGAGAAGAGAGCTAACTGGTGTCGCAAGCCGGTCTACCGACCGGCGGCCGGCCACCCGGCTCGGACCGCAACCCCCATAAAGAAAGGAAAAAGAGAGGAAGAAGAAATATTCCAGGTAGTGCCGGCCGAGCACCCGGCGGCCGACCTACTACCCGGCCTGCGCAACATCAAAGTAGAAATGAGAAGCTTGAAGAATCTGATGTGTTCCAGGCCGGCTATAGGGCCGGCAACCGGGCACCCGGCTGGGACTCCCTTTTCCTATATTTAGATTATTTTTTGGAGAAGAAAAGAAGGAAGGGTCTGATGTATTCCAGGCCAGCCAGAGGGCTGGCGGCCGGCCAACCTGCCAGGAACACAACACCGCATTTTCACCATCCTCTTCTATTTTCCTTCTTAATTTTGAGATACCTATATATACCCTCCCCCTAATTTTTGTAAGCAGCTTTTTTATCAACTCTTAGCACAAAACCCTAGAAATTTTGTAATCTCTAATACTCACTAATTACTTTCTTAATCGTTCCTTAATTAAGTTTAATTTCTCAATTCAAGTTAGTAGATCTAGTCTCTCTTAGTAGAACTATCATAGTCTTGGGTTTGTATTGGAGATTTTGGGTGAAGACTTTCTCCTTATTCATTAATACAAGTATTGTTGGTATAAATTCTTCATCTTTTAGTTGTTTATGCAATTTATTTCATTTCAAGTTAATTATTTGTCATTTGATTGTTAGAATTATTCATTTCCAAAGTATGACGTTCATCTCCTTATTCTTATTGTTTGGTTGTTTGCTTTCCTTCAACTTGAGTGAGTAGTTTCCCTCTAGGGTTTAGGGGAAGCCTAAGGGAGGATTATGTGGGATAATTGGTTGAGTGATTAGTAGACTTGTGGTAATAATTAGAGTATTACCCATATGGAAACTAGGTGTTTGATGAATTGTGTAAACGAAAGTTACACACTTTATCAAGTATTGTTTGATTATCTCTTAAGCGGCGGTGGTAGAGATGATTAGACTAGTGTGTATATGAGTAATTTGAGACAAATGCGATAACTTTGTTGAAGATTATTAATTGTTGAGACATTAGCAATTAATTCTACTCAAACTTATTACCCACTTGCTAATTACTTGACTAACCCATTGATCCCCCTAAGGTGAACCCTTTACCTTAGTTTTTTCATAAATTGTTTTTACCCATATCATTTTAGCAATTTCTTGCATCTAATAGTTTATAGTTAATCTTCTCTTCCAACTCTTGTTAGGCTAAAATAGGACGTGATCAAACTTGTAGTTGACCCCTTCATCCTCGTGGATTCGACCCCTATATACTACTTATATCAGGTTTATTTTTGATGTGTGAATTGACGACAAAACTACTCATCAAGTGTGAATTTAGAGACATTTATTTTAAGGCTTAATTGTCCCGAAAATCGTGGATAATAACCTTGAAAATCAGCAGTTTTCAGCGATATTAGGAAACCAAAACTATTTTTTACATAAAGATATTTATAGACCCGTTACATCGATAGATAACAATTGGATGTTATTATTCCTCTCTAAACAACGTAAAAACGAAGAACACTACTTGTTTCCTCTAATACAGACAAAGTCTGAAAAGTGGTATTAAGGTCTCCAAAATATCTTTATTTCAAATGAGATGCCAATTTCGTTATCCTGAGTCATTATTATATATTTTAGAGATATTACAGTGCGAATTTAGAGTCATTTTATTTCAAGCCCCAATTGTCTCGAAAATCGTGGATAATAACCTTGAAAATCAGCGGTTTTCAACGATATTCGGAAATCAAAAATATTTTTTCCCTAAAGGTATTTATAGACCTGTTAAGTCTATAAATATCAAATGGATGTTAGTATCTCTCTTTAAACAACGAAAAAACGGAGAATACTACTTTTTTTCCTCTATTATAGACAATGTCTGAAAATTGTTCCTAAGGTCTTCAAAATATATTTATTTCAAATCAGATGACAATTTCGTTATCCTGAGTCATTAGTATATGTTTTAGAGATATTACAGTGCATATTTAGAGACATTTTATTTTAAGACCCAGTTGTCCCGAAAACCGTGGATATTAACCTTAAAAATCAGCGGTTTTCAGCGTTATTCGGAAACCAAAAATATTTTTTCCCTAAAGGTATTTATAGACCCTTTAAGTTTATAATTATCAAATGCATGTTAGTATCCCTCTTTAAACAACTTAAAAACGGAGTATACTACTTGTTTCCTCTAATACAGACAATGTCTGAAAAGTGTTCTAAGGTCTTCAAACTATCTTTATTTCAAATCATATGCCAATTTCGTTATCCTGAGTCATTATTATATGTCTTAGAGATATTACATTGTGAATTTAGATACATTTTATTTTAAGGCCCAAATGTCCCGAAAATCGTGGATAATAACCTTGAAAATTAGCGGTTTTCAGCGATATTCGGAAACCAAAAATATTTTTTCCCTAAAGGTATTTATAGACCTGTTACGTTGATAGATAGAAATTGGATGTTAGTATCCCTCTCTAAACAACGTAAAAACGGAGAACATTACTTGTTTCTTCAAAAACACACAAGGTTTGAAAAGTGGTCTTAAGGTCTTCAAAATATCTTTATTTCAAATGAGATGTCAATTTCGTTATCCTGAGTCATTATTATATGTCTTAGAGATATTACAGTGCGGATTTAGACACATTTTATTTCAAACCCCAGTTGTCTCGAAAATCGTGAATAATAACCTTGAAAATCAGCGGTTTTCAGCGATATTCGGAAACCAAAAAATATTTTTTCCCTAAAGGTATTTATAGACCCTTTACGTCTATAAATATCAAATGGATGTTAGCATTTCTCTTTAAACAACGTAAAAACAGAGTATACTACTTGTTTCTTTTAATACAGACAATGCCTGAAAGTTACTAAGGTCTTCAAACTATCTTTATTTCAAATCAGATGTCAATTTCGTTATCCTGAGTCATTATTATATGTCTTAGAGATATTACACTGTGAATTTAGATACATTTTATTTTAAGGCCCAGTTGTCCCGAAAATCGTGGATAATAACCTTGAAAATCAGCGGCTTTCAGTGTTATTCGGAAACCAAACTTTTTTTTCCCTAAAGGTATTTATAGACCCATTACGTCAATAGATAGTAATTGGAAGTTAGTATCCCTCTCTAAATAACGTAAAAACAGAGAACACTACTTGTTTCCTTTAATACAGACAAAGTCTGAAAAGTGGTCTTTAGGTCTCCAAAATATCTTTATTTCAAATGAGATACCAATTTCGTTATCCAGAGTCATTTTTATATGTCTTAGAGATATTACAGTGCGGATTTACAGACATTTTATTTCAAGGCCCAGTTGTCCCGAAAACCGTGGATACCTTAAAAATCAGCGGTTTTCAGCGTTATTCTGAAACCAAAAATATTTTTTCCCTCAAGGTATTTATAGACTCTTTACGTTTATAATTATCAAATGGATGTTAGTATCCCTCTTTAAACAACTTAAAAACGGAGTATACTACTTGTTTCTTCTAATACAAACAATGTCTGAAAAGTGTTCCTAAGTTGTTCAAACTATCTTTATTTCAAATTAGATGCTAATTTTGTTACCCTAAGTCATGATTATATGTTTTGGAGATATTACAGTGCGAATTTAGAGACATTTTATTTCAAGGCCCAGTTGTCTTGAAAATCGATGATATTAACCTTGAAAATTAGCGGTTTTCAGCGTTATTCGGAAACAAAAAATATTTTTTACCTAAAGGTATTTATAGACCCTTTACATCTATAAATATCAAATGAATGTTAGTATCTCTCTTTAAACAACGTAAAAACGGAGTATACTACTTGTCTCCTCTAATACAGACAAAGTCTGAAAAGTTTTACTAAGCTCTTCAAACTATCTTTATTTCAAATCAGATGCCAATTTCGTTATCCTGGTTCATTATTATATGTCTTATAGATATAGCATTGTGAATTTAGATACATTTTATTTTAAGGCCCAGTTATCCCGAAAATCGTGGATAACCTTGAAAGTCAGCGGTTTTCAGCGATACTCGGAAACCAAAAATATTTTTTCCTTAAAGGTATTTATAGACCCGTTACGTTGTTAGATAGCAATTGGATGTTAGTATACCTCTCTAAACAACGTAAAAACGGAGAACACTACTTATTTCCTCAAATACAGACAAGGTCTGAAAAGTGGTCTTAATGTCTCCAAAATATTTTTATTTCAAATGAGATGTCAATTTCGCTATCCTGAGTTATTTTTATATGTCTTAGAGATATTACAGTGCGGATTAAGATACATTTTATTTTAAGACCCAGTTGTCCCGTAAATCGTGGATAATAACCTTGAAAATCAGCGGTTTTCAGCGATATTCGGAAATCAAAAATATATTTTCCCTAAAGATATTTATAGACCCGTTATGTTTTTAGATAGCAATTGGATGTTAGTATACCTCTCTAAACAACGTAAAAACGGAGAACACTACTTGTTTCCTCAAATACACACAAGGTCTGAAAAGTGGTCTTAAGTTCTTCAAAATATCTTTATTTCAAATGAGATGCCAATTTCGTTATCCTGAGTCATTATTATATGTCTTAGAGATATTACAGTGCGGATTTAGAGACATTTTATTTCAAGCCCCAATTGTCTCGAAAATCGTGGATAATAAATAACCTTGAAAATCAGCGGTTTTCAGCGATATTCGGAAATCGAAAATATTTTTTCCCTAAAGGTATTTATAGACCTGTTAAGTCTATAAATATCAAATGGATGTTAGTATCTCTCTTTAAACAACAAAAAAACGGAGAATACTACTTTTTTCCTTTATTACAGACAATGTCTGAAAATTGTTCCTAAGGTCTTCAAAATATATTTATTTCAAATCAGATGGCAATTTCGTTATCCTGAGTCATTAATATATGTTTTAGAGATATTACAGTGCATATTTAGAGACATTTTATTTTAAGGCCCAGTTGTCCCGAAAACCGTGGATATTAACCTTGAAAATCAGCGGTTTTCAGCGTTATTCGGAAACCAAAAATATTTTTTCCCTAAAGGTATTTATAGACCCTTTACGTTTATAATTATCAAATGGATGTTAGTATCCCTCTTTAAACAACTTAAAAACGGAGTATACTACTTGTTTTTTTTAATACAGACAATGTTTGAAAAGTGTTCTAAGGTCTTCAAACTATCTTTATTTCAAATCATATGCTAATTTCGTTATCCTGAGTCATTATTATATGTCTTAGAGATATTACATTGTGAATTTAGATACTTTTTATTTTAAGGCTCAGTTGTCCCGAAAATCGTGGATAATAACCTTGAAAATTAGCGGTTTTCAGCGATATTCGGAAATCAAAAATATTTTTTCTCTAAAGATATTTATAGACCCGTTACGTTGATAGATATAAATTGGATGTTAGTATCCCTCTCTAAACAACGTAAAAACGGAGAATACTACTTGTTTCCTCTAATACAGATAAGGTCTGAAAAGTGGTATTAAGGTCTCCAAAATATCTTTATTTCAAATGAGATGTCAATTTCGTTATCCTGAGTCATTATTATACTCCCTCCTATCCAAACCAAAGGTTAAATGGAGGGAGCACAAGTTTTAAGAAAACATTGAAAAGGGAAGGGTAATATTGGAATGGAAGTAGGATCACTTGAATATTTAATGTTAGCTGAGTGTGTGGGATAATGACATATTGTGTAAATATATAGGGCAAATGAGGAGTAATTGGTCTTATTTGTTACCCGAAAAGTAATGAGTAGTTTGGTTTGGATGGTCCAAATAAGGTAAGTGTAACATTTGGTTTGGATGAGAGTAATACTTCCTCCCATCCAAACCAAAGGTTACACTTACCTTATTTGGACAATCCAAACCAAACTACCCATTCCTTTTTGGGTAACAAATAAGACCAACTACTCCTCATTTATCCTATATATTTACACAATATGCCATTACCCCACCCACCCAACTAACATTAAATACTCAAGTGGTCCTACTTACATTCCAATACTACCCTTACTTTTTCAACTTTTTCTTAAAACTTGTGCTCCCTCCCATGTAACCTTTGGTTTGGATGGGAGGGAGTATGTTTTAGAGATATTACAGTGCAGATTTAGAGACATTTTATTTCAAGGCCCAGTTGTCCCGAAAATCGTGGATAATAACCTTGAAAATCAGAGGTTTTCAGCGATATTCGGAAATTGAAAATATTTTTTCCCTAAAGGTATTTATTTATAGACCTGTTAAGTCTATAAATATAAAATGGATGTTAGTATATCTCTTTAAACAACGAAAAAACGGAGAATAAGTACTTGTTTTCTCTAATGCAAACAATGTCTGAAATTTTTTCCTAAGGTCTCCAAAATATATTTATTTCAAATCAGATGCTAATTTCGTTATCCTGAGTCATTATTATATGTTTTAGAGATATTACAATGCGAATTTAGAGACATTTTATTTCAAGGCCCAGTTGTCCCGAAAAACCGTGGATAATAACCTTGAAAGTCATCGGTTTTCAGCGATATTCGGAAATCAAAAATATTTTTTCCCTAAAGGTATTTATCGACCCGTTACGTCGATAGATAGCAATTGGATGTTAGTATCCCTCTTTAAACAACGTAAAAACGGAGAACTCTACTTATTTCCTCTAATACAGACAAGGTCTGAAAAATGGTCTTAAGGTCTCCAAAATATATTTATTTCAAATGAGATGTCAATTTCGTTATCCCGAGTCATTATTATATGTCTTAGAGATATTACAGTGCGGATTTAGAGACATTTTATTTCAAAGTCCAGTTGTCACGAAAATCGTGGATAATAACCTTGAAAATCAGCGGTTTTCAGCGATATTCGGAAACCCAATTTTTTTCCCCTAAAGGTATTTATAGACCCGTTACGTCGATAGATAATAATTGAATGTTAGTATCTCTCGCTAAACTAAGTAAAAACGGAGAACACTACTTGTTTCCTCTAATATAAACAAGGTCTGACAAGTGGTCTTAAGGTCTCCAAAATATATTTATTTCAAATTAGATGCCAATTTCGTTATCCCGAGTCATTATTATATGTCTTAGAGCTCTTGTTTTTCAAAGTAAATTTAGAATTTATGATACTCTTTTATCTACTCCTTTGTATTTGGCTGGTCTTTAACGATCAAACATATAAAGGTACATATACTCGGTTCTCATTTGTGACACATATATATCACAAACACGTGACGAGTCAAATATCACCAACATGAATAGGTAAAAACAAACTATTTGTAAAATTTTAGGTTTGTCCCCCTTAAGACTGGCTATTTTAGTCTGAAATCATAAGACGGAATTTTGTTGTCATTTTACAGCTAAATGTGACCATTTTTATAAAACAAGTTAACATAAGTTGTAACAGTGGTTGTACACTTGTACCATTATGATTACATTTTAACAAAAAGTAATTATAAAACCCCGTCTGAAACTTAAGGCCAAAAATGACGGTCTGAAACAAGAATCAATGTAAAAACTTAAAACAACGTACATTATAGTATTAGGGGTCGTTTGGTTACCCACTAAAAAATACAGGAAGTCTAATTCATGTGAATTGTAAAATAGGTAGCTTGTTTGGTTACACCAATTCACATGAATTGCAACTTCCCATGAATTCTAATTCCTCCATAATGGAGGAAGTTGTTTACCTAGGTGGCTAGGTCCCCTAGGTAAGTGGGAATGTCCACATGAATTGTAGTTCCTCTATGTAACCAAACAACATTTTTCAATTCACATGAATTTTAAAATCATGTGATCTTTCACTTCCTAGGCAATGAAAATTTTTACATGCAACCAAACGACCCCTTATTATACCATATAGGTATGAAATCCTGAATTAATAATCATAGATTCGTGTCATTTACGTCTGGTACAAATAACTTAAATTCCCAATTAAAGACAAAATTAACAAAAGTGGTCCACCTTATTTATTAAATTAAAAACTTACAACAAATGCAAAGTGGCGGAAAAACCGTCACATATCTTCATGTTTATTAAATTACTTGGATTTAATGCCAACGAAGATGCATTGCTTCCTCTTTCTTCTTCCTTTCTCTCTCTCTTCCTGTCAATTCTCTGATTATTTTCATTACAATCATAAAATATGTTCTTTTGAGATATAAATTATTCAACTTTTTTTGAATTAAACCAAAAGAAAAACCCAATTTGAATTTGGTCTAATTTGATTTTTTCTTTTTAGAAAAGAACAAACTTTTTCCCACTAAAATTACCCACTTTAATCAAAACCCCCAAATTGTATAATAAAGATTTGATCTTTGAACATTTTTTGCAAAAATTAAGTGATTTTGAAAGTACCCATTAAAGTAATCCTCCCAAATTGTAACAAAGTTTTGATTTTTGAACAATATTTTCAAATATTGAATGATTTAGAAAGTACCCATTTTAATCTCCCAAATTGTCAATATTTAAACAAATTTTACAAAATTTGAGTGATTTAGAAAGTACCCATTAAAGGAATCTCCCAATTTGTAATAAAAATTTGATCTTTGAACAATATATTTTAAAAAAAGTGAACTTTTTTAAAGTACCCATTAAAGGAATCTCCCAAATTATAATCAAAGATTTGATCTTTGAACAATTTTTACAAAATTTAAGTGATTTATTGAGAACCCATTAAAGTAACAATGACAGAAGTGTTACATTCACCATCACATTTCTCATCATCATCTCAAAGACCAAATTCTGATGCATTTTTCAGCTCACAAAACCCTAATTCAAGCTCATCATCAATGGTGGAAGTGGAGGGAAGAAGAGATAGTAATGTAGGTGAAGAGGAAGAAGAAGAAGAGGGTTTTGAGTTTAAGAGAAGAGAGAAAGAAAGAGAAGAGCTTTCATTTTTAGCTCTTTTGGTTGCATTATTGAGGAAATCTCTTGTTTCTTCTTGTAGTGCTAGTAATAGAGAGATTGCTGTTATGGATATTGGTGAACCAACTGATGTTAGACATGTTGCTCATGTTACTTTTGATAGATTTGATGGGTTTTTAGGTTTGCCTGTTGAATTTGAGCCTGAAGTTCCTAGGAGAGCACCTAGTGCTAGGTACATTTCGTGTTTCTCGATTGTTGATTCATGTTAGTCGACCCCAAATTATTTCCGATTACGGATTTTGTTGTTGTTGTTGGAAGAATTTGATGTTTTTGTTGATAATGTGAGTCTGATTCCTCGAATTTTGATTCATGTTAGTTAACTTCAAATTATTTCCTATTATGGATTTTGTTGTTGTTGGAAGAATTTGATGTTTATTTTGATGATGTGAGTCTGATTCCTCAAATGTTGATTCATGTTAGTCGACCCCAAATTATTTCCGATTAGGGATTTTGTTGCTGTTGTTGGAAGAATTTGATGATTTTGTTGATAATGTGAGTCTGATTCCTAGAATGTTGATTCATGTTAGTTAACCCCAAATTATTTTCAAATTAAGGCTTTGTTGTTGTTTTTTATGGTAGATTTTGATGTTTTTGTTGATAATGTGAGTGTGATAAGGAGTATTGTACTAAAATATGACAATTGTATTGTATTTTTCGTAATATGAGGTCATATTACCATTTGGGTTTCATCAATTTTTGTGCATAATGTGATTTGATCTTCCATTTGTGTATAAATGGGGGATGGGATTTGTTAATAGTGCAAGGTACATTTCTTGAATGTCGATTCATGTTAGCTGAACCCAAGTTATTTCCAAACTAAGTTAAGGCTTTGTTGTTGTTGTTTATGGTTTGATGTTTTTCTTTATAATGTGTGTGATATTGTGCTTGATGTGTATGTTAGAGATGATAATTGGGATTTGGGCATAATCTGAGATAAAGTATGGCAATGCTATTGTATTTTTGGTAGTATGAGGTCATTTACTATTTAAGTTCATAAATTTTGGTGCATAATCTGAATTGACATTCCATTTGTGCACTAATGGAGATGGGATTTTGTTAATAGTGAACAATCTTAAAGGAAAGTTGTACTCTCGACTTTCATTCTCGAGAATTTGAGCATGTTCATTCCCACTTTTCTTGACCCCCCATGAACATGGCTTCTTGTGTTCATCATGATCTAGTTTGGTAATGATTCACATTCTGCGTTACATGAACCAACCTTTGCATTTGTAGGTTGTAGTATCATTTGGTTTTGGAAGTAATTCAAATTGTAAAGAAAATGTTTTGTGGAACTTTTTGTAAGTGAACCAAATTGCTTCTAGATCACTACATTCTTGTTTAGAGGGTCAGAAAAAGTGTCCCCGATTTGCTGCACATGTAATATTGTCACTTTCTACTATTTTGATTTTTACTGGACCTTTTTTACTTCCTTACTGATACTCCCTGAATATGCTGGATGAATTATAATAGGCATTTTCTTATCATCGCCTACCATATTGAGGCTAAACATGACATGTGAGAACTTAGAAATATGATAAGCCCTTATTAATGTGTTGGCCAATGGTCATTTTCAGATTTAATAATGCGTCAATCAGTGTCTTGAGTCTTGACATGTTATAAGTATGGCAAACTCCTATCAGTGTGTTATCAATCAGTGTTTTAGGTTGATTGGTGGGAAGGGGAACAATGCTCTGAGAGTGATTTGTATGTTATTTTGTGCTTAGAAGCTATTATAAATTTAAAACGAGTAAATCATGTAGCCTTGTGGTTGCTGGAAAAGATACCTCTTTATTTTACGGTATATTAGGAAGGAGTGCCGGTGTATCTACTAGGATGAACGTAGTTGTATACTTCTTACCGCACCCGAAGTTCCTTCTTTTTATTGGATATGACTACTAATCGTACCTATATCATCTAGTTGAATATCATGAAATAACATCTCTACTTTCCTCATATTGTTAGTTTGTCGTCACTATTTTACTTGAGAGTGGTTAGAGTAGTCTGTATATCACATATTGGTAGATGCGATGGTTGTTGATGATGTTACTCTTTAAGAAGCGAAATCAAGCAATATATTTCCTTGCAACGTATGGAGCTGTATCTTTTCTGATATGGCTTTTTTTTTTGTTTATCATGTAGTACATCTGTTTTTGGAGTTTCCACGGAATCCATGCAGCTTTCATTTGATGCTAGGGGTAACTGTGTGCCAACAATACTTATATTGATGCAGAGGCGTCTCTACGCTCAAAATGGCTTGCAGGTAAATGCCATCATTTATTCTTTCTTTATGGAGTTTCTGTCATCGTCCTATTAGCGTCGGATTAATCATTAAATACTAGTTTCCTATGGTTGAATTTCACCTCATTATGAATTTTTTTTTTTGAAAATAATTTTTCGATGAAATTTTGATTCAACAAGGGTAAGTTTATGTGCAGGAGGAAGGAATTTTCAGAATTACTGCAGACAATAGTCAGGAAGAGTTTGTCCGAGACCAGTTGAATAGAGGTTTAATACCAGATGACATAGATGTTCACTGTTTAGCGGGTCTTATCAAGGTATAATTATTAATCTTAGTCGATAAATCTCATTCTTCCATCAACTCGTTAGCTTATTTCTTGTGACTTTGGTGCTTTTGAGCATATTGCTCTTAGAAATCCCTCCCCGCCTCAAAAGATGAAAGAAACCTGATTGTTACGATCATTGATTTATGTTTTTACTGGGATCCTGCAGGCTTGGTTTAGAGAACTACCAACCGGGGTATTAGATCCATTGTCGCCCGAGGAAGTTATGCAGTGTGAGTCTGAAGAGGACTGTTCTGAACTCGTAAGGCAGCTTCCTACAACCGAAGGTGCTCTGCTTGATTGGGCCATTAACTTGATGGCAGACGTCGTTCAAGAAGAACACTACAATAAGATGAATGCACACAACATTGCTATGGTTTTTGCTCCAAACATGACTCAGGTATCTCCATCGATTTCTTGTAACTTCAAATTTAATGAATGAGAATCACTTTTTTATTCTTATTTTTTTTAATAATTTTTTAAATTATATTTTTTGGATACATAAAAATGGTCGATTCTCACTTTAAAAACAATCCTGTAACGGAAAGGCACTCTTAACTGTCTCATACAAAAATTATAAGTTCTCCAAATGGCTTTGATATCCTTGTCTGCCTAAATCGTAACTGGAACGATAATTCCCTTGGTCTATTAAATTTTTTTCTAACTACGGTTTTCACTCAACCAAGTTAACGAGTTCTGAACTATCACGTAATGTAGATGGCAGATCCGTTGACTGCACTGATGCACGCAGTCCGAGTAATGAACTTTCTCAAAACCCTAATTACTAAAAGACTGCAAGATCGAGAAGATTCCAAGATCGAGCCACCACCTGTCATGTGTGCTGGGCCTTCTGACGAGAGTGGGCACCAAAGTCCGTCACAGCCGTGTCTTCAAAATTCTCTTGATGAAGATACAGAAGGTTCGGAGCCAGTGCCACTACACTATCACTCCGATGACGAATCTTTTTCGTACACTCCTAGTAAGCAGACTGATGACGGAGGAGAATCTGACGACTCACCTTTCCACTGGCCCTCATTCAAGGGTTTACAAGCTAGCCTCAAACTCGGTTCAGAACACATGATCCAAGCCCCCGGGTTTGTTCAGTTGAGCAATTCTGATGACAGAAAGGAGCTGGTGAGTTTCGACAGTGTGCTACCTGAGGGACCCACTGAGAAACCAAAGAGTCTTTGCAACCTGAGCCGCATAAGCTCAACGACTGAGCGCATTGAGGCTTGGCGATGAACCACTCCACTCCTAATCGCTCTGCCTTAAGCACTTAAACGCCTTAGATCTGTGATTTGAGGTCAGATAAGAATGAACTCTCGGTTTCTTATTTTTCGTTCTTTTTTTTTTTGTTGGCACGGTTAATTTTATATTTTTACCTTGTAATCTTATGTGAATTAGCTCTTAACTAGTACTAGACTACTAGTCCTGGTAAAAATCTTTAAAATTTGTATTCATTAAGTGATTATCCATTCATTCTCAATTGTTTCCATGTATGGTACGAAGTACTAAACTAGGAGTTTATGGAATACGTAAATTTCTAAGTCAGACTCGACTATTTGGTGAAACATCTACGTGTATTAAGCTTAAAATGGATGTATAGGTATCATACTCATGTCGGAGTATTGAGTGTCTTTCTTAGGTTAAGGCTAAACCGGGCCTCGGCTGCTTTCTCCGGCCACTCTTTACAAATATGTTTTCTATTCATTTTATTCTGATAAATATCCACACTAACATTAATTTTTTTTGTGGTGATGGTTCTTTCGGCCCTTTCGTTGTAACTTACAACTGTTATAAGCACGACTTACTGGTGGGTATGATTTGGAGGAGAGTTAAGCAAAGTAGAAAGAGGCGTCTAGAGATGAATTGATGACTACACAAAGATACATCTTAATGAACAATCAAATTATCATGTTTGGATTTATATGGCTAATGACTAATGACTAATGATTTAGCTAATGATAAGTTTACTGACGCTTTATATAGGATTAGTAGTTAACATCACACACTTTATTTGAATATTTAGTTGTCAAATCTAGAAGATTAAGGTGGAAGCAACCTACTAGTAACAAATGTCAACATATTATTGGAGAAATAATTGACATAACATATGGCATCACAAACTTCCTTTTTCTTTTTCGTTACTAATTCTGTTTCAGTCAATGGTTTATAATTACTGTATACACGATTATTATGGTAAAGAAGCGAAAGAAAATAATATAGTTCCTACCCATATGAGTTCGTTAATTTATTAAAAATAAAAGTGTAAATTATTGACGGAGGAAGTAATTATTATATGTGAATAAGTGTGCATTGTCGTGACAAATTGTGAGCCCATGCAAGTGATGCAACTACCAAAGAAGATATCTTCACATAATTTCCTCCACAAAATGCCCTTTTCCCACCTCTTCTCTTCCTAGAGATCAAAGGGTTAGCTCATCATCATGTTTTACAGCCACACAAAAAATCTTTTATTGCGATAAAGGACTTTAGTTATGTCGTGAGGGAACCTGAATCTGACTTGTTTTATAATTCTGTCTTGACTTAATGATTATACATTAAATATTCACACACAAAATCAAGAGTTTAAACCTCAACCCTCTTATCATTTGCTCTAAGATCTGCCGCTATTTTCTAAGTTGGTCTTAGATAACATATTGTATAATTGACTTTCGCTTATGAAGATGACCACAAAAAAATCTTAATAATACATGGACAAATATGTTAAATTACAACGGTGCTCCAATGATTATTTGACAAACACTTCATTACCTCCCCTTTATTCAATTTTTTTTTTACTTTACTCATCAATTTATTTCTTTTTATGAAAATTAAATTTAATCTGCGTAAGTTACAATATTTTTACTGCTGCCAAAAAATTTAAAATCAAATTAAAACCAATTTTAATATTGACGGATTTCGAATTTCGAACCAAAATCATGAATACTTTCGCGCAAAACTTTTGACATTTATTAGGTAGTCTTTTGAGGCTTAAGAACAGCCATAACAAAAAAAATCTAAAAGTCTCCCATATATAAATAATTGATCAACCTTCCTATAAATTCACATAAATCCCGTGAATTACTCTCTATCTATCCTCTATTTTTTTGCACTTTTAACAACCAATTCCCTCTAAATTAAGCCAACAAAATATAACCAATTTAACAAAATAAAAATAAAAATAAATAAAAAATTAGGAATGTCAACCTGTGAAAGCAGTTTAAGGCACATTTTTGGTAACACAATTATACAAAACTCTCCATCATCTTCTTGGAAACAAATTACTGCCCTTAATCCACCTATTGATCATTCATTTGGTGATATATTTGGTGAACAACATTACGACGAAAAGCGCAATCCCATATCGTCTTCATCTTCTTGTTCTTCGCCTTTATCGAATAATTCAGAAGATAATAGTAAATGGTGTCATAAGAGAAATGACAGTTTTTCGTCGTTGAATTCTGAAAGCCTGCAAATTTGTACTGAAGGGCTTGGTTCTGAGAGTCTTGATGATACTGAGGATTTGAAGATTGATTCTTCATCTCCCTGGCATAATAATCGTAATAAAAATAGCGACGATAATAATAAAGACGACAACAACAACAACAACAACGACAAAAACGAGGACAGTTATCAGTATAAGAATTATAACAGTAGTTATAAGATGGGGGAGAATGTGACAGTAAGAGGGTATTCAGGTTATGAACACAGGAAAGGGAAGACTAATGGAAAAGCGTTTCCTCCACCGATTTCATGCATAGGGAGAACGGGAAAGCCGAGAGTATGTTTTCAGTCGTATAGAGAAGATGGACGGTTTGTGTTGAAGGAGATGAAAATTCCGAGACATGAGAGTCTTCATGCTTGTAGGAAAGACGGACGTCTGCGCCTTTGTTTTGTACAGCCGTCTGATCAAGATGAGGATGATGATGAGTATGCTCATGAGAATGAGGGGGAGGAGGGGGCGGAAAAGGGTGTTAATGTCGATGGAGGGGAAGAGACGGGAGGAATGAAGGCGGAAAATGAGGGTAAGGATGACACCAAAAGAGGTCATCTTTGAATCTTTGATGTAAAGGTAATTCAGCTGTCAGCAAATTTTGGTTTTGTTTTTTTCATCATCAGCAAAGAAAATAAATAAAAGAATTTACGGTTTAAACCAACGATTCTCAGTTCTTCAGCTTTGAGGGTGTGATAAAGCAAAGTGACGCACTAAATGCAAATTTTGAGTCTACGGTTGCATACATCCGACCCTCATCCACTGTAGCAGGGGTGAATATCATTGCTGTAACATTTGTCGTATTTTCTGAGGTAAGACATAAAAGAGAAGTAGAGAACTTCCAATAAGATCCTCTTTTAGGTTTGGATCAGAGAAACAGATGTGTCAAAATCTGAAGAGAACGGACAGCGGATTCAGCACACGGTATTACGGTAATACAGTACAGTTACTGTGGTAAAATACAAGAGTGAAGACAATATCAAACAGATTAATGCCAGAGTAGCCATCATTAGTTTACGACCATGGGTTTAAACACCAGCGGTGACACTGATTTGAGACCGAGTTACCAAAGTTTTACTTGCATTCAGAGGTAATACTGACTGCATTTTGCGAGATTAGGCTTTGGTAACCAATACCTTGATCATAACCAAACCGAGATTTAATACTATACCGCAGATCCCCAAACCTTTCGAAAATGGCGGCTATTGGTTTATGGTACAAGACTACGAGAGCAGCATTTCTGTCAGAAAAGTCTATTTTCAATCAATTGCAGAATTACAGTTTTCCGCTTTTCCATGTTCTATTGTAATCTTAATTGACTGTCAGATGTAACCATCTATTACTAAATGTGATGCAACTATGATGCTGATTGGTTCCACAAACAAACTAACATGTCAGTTGGTATTTCTTAAGACGGACATATCCATCTTAAGATTAAAACGGGTAAAGTGGGGTCCACTTGGACAGATAAGACAAGCTTTTTCCTAGTCGGTTAGTCCGATCCCTAGGTAATTTGTTTCTGTCTCATCTATACTATTTGACCCGTTTTAAGTTAAACACGGAAATGTCCGTGTTAAACACAATACTTAAATGGGAAATGAAGTCCAGTTCATATTCTCCTTAAATACCCGTGTCATATAAGGAGGAGTGTAAGTACAGTTGCCAGTACTCTGATGAAGTCTCTGCAACATATAACAAACTTCTGCAATTTCACACGATAGTAACATGATGCTCATGCAAAACTGTTCCTTTTAGAATTTAGAAAATACTTGGAATTTGTAGAAAGATCCTGTTATGATGTTATCCGTACAAGTTATTAAGTTAACATCTATCCACATTAACAGCCACAAAAACAACACAACTTCTTATTCTCGGAATAGGGCAGTTGGCGGACATGAATCATCTTATGGAACACTTCATACGAGAAAAATGAAATTACAGAGAGATATAAAGAAAATTGATATAATTAGACTCATCTTGAGGCAGCGGGGTAAAGTCGGAAGGATAGTCTACGATGTTTTGATGATTTAAAGCTGACGACAATTTGCAACGACACCGGCACCAGAATATGTCTAGTTGTATATAAGCAATCTTACAGACAATTGAGGGTGGGAATGTCATGCAGTGAGCACTTTTTAGTGCCTAAATAATGGGTGGAGCCTTGAATAAAGGGTCTTAAATCTTCAAAGAAAAAGTGGTAAGAAAAAAGTTGCAGTACCAAAGGTTTCACAGTGGATAGCAAAAGTTGATAACATCATTACAGAGATGGATAAATGGAACAGCACAGGTTGACAGCGTATCACAGTCACAGATGAAGCATCAAATGGAGGAGAAAAACCCGTTGAATGGAAAACGGAAATCTCCGTCTTTTATGATTACTTAATGCCATGTTCTTTTGTACTGAAATTATTATACTTCAAACGAAATCTTTAGATTAAAATACCTTGAAAATGAAGCGATTCTAACTGAACTATGAGAAAACAATACAATGCAACATTTTAGTCAATTTGCTAATTACTTTAAATTATTCAAAATTATTCGTTAGTTTCTTTTATGATTGGTTTTTTTATGCAAGCACACACAAACGTGTGCACAAAGTTAAAGATCGGTTTAACTAGACACAAGTCGGAGAATATAAAGTATTTTTTTATTACAGCGAAAGCTTGACTTGAATGTCGTAAGCGTGGAACAGGAGGCGAAAGATAAGCCACAGAGTCATTTAATAGCATTCATGGGAGAAAAGGGATGATATCACTTGGGACCTTGAAGAAGGGAGTGTTAATGTGTTATTGACCCACATACATCATGGTTTCATTCTTTATGGGGAAAATTATTGAAGTGAAAGAAAAAAGATGCTTCATGATATACTTTGACATATATACAAAGAAAAATCTTTTGGGTATGTGATCAGATAACATATGCCATCCCTTCAACAACGCCACAACGGTGGACTAATCGATGTCATGGTCGTCACAGAATATGCATGCATGTAAGCGAGGTATAATAAACACGTAACATTGACACACAAACTTAAGTTTAAATTGTCCATATAATTAAATGAAAAATACTTAAATTTAGCAGTATATGACATACGAGTCGACTGTTGGGATCAATCATTGGGTGGGGGTTTTACACATTTCTAAAGATACTTCATCCAACATGACATACCAGACAATCGTGTTGGTTAGACTTTAGATAGAGCAACTGTCTATCTGATCTACAGTCGGAAATCCAGCATGGGCGCCAGAGGACGGCGCGCAATTCTAGGCAGTCTACTGGAATTTGCTTCACAATGTTCAGTAAACAGGTGATCGTAGTGAATCAATCGAACAAGAGTGTACAAAATAGTTTTGGACTCCGTCACAGTTGGGGACACAGTTGTAGCTGTGACGATATGGCTAATTTACAGACCAACGCTAAACAAATTTTCATGAAAACTTGTGTCCTACCAAGAATGATGTGTGATAAAAAAGAAGCAAAAAAAAAAAATTAAACCGACAAATAAATACGTCAATAGCTCAATCATAAATTCATAATATCAAAAGCGCAACTACCATGTTCAAAGAACAAAACACTCGAGAAAAATTGATAACATAAGAAATAATCGAAAACAGATATTTGATGATCCAACACAAGATTAAAATTTCTCAACCTATCAGGCTTTATGTTTATAAGTTTAATTTAAATAGCAGGACATGATGCACATGATTAGTTATTTATTTTTAAAAAATCAGGAATTAAGCATTGCCACCATCCAGGGTAAGGAGCACCTTGTACAACTCAGGACGGCGATCACGGAACACGCCCCAGCTGCATCTCTGGTATTTTATTTTATCCAAGTCAAATTGAGCAATAAGCACTGCTTCCTCTTTATCGTCTGCAGAAGCAACAATTTCTCCAGTGGGACCTACAGATAATATAAATTTGCGCACAAATACAAAAAAGAATTAATTAAGTAATGAAAAAGCAAGAAATTTTCAAAAAATACGGAAGACGTAGAACTACATTAAGGAACTTCAAGAAATTATGGCATACCTGCTATGAATGAGTTTCCGTAGAATGTGATCTCACTAGCCCCGTGTTCAGTCTCAATTGTTTCCTTTCCAATGCGATTAGATGCCACTAATGGTACCTGAGGTCATCGAATATTTAAGTTGTAAGCATTAATAAATACTCTGGCTTCGGATAGACAACTGACAGCAGCATCACTGCATTCTCGCAGAAAATATCTACAAGTGATCAATTAATAAATGAGCCAATAAAATCACTTACCAGATTTTATTCACTTATTATAACTAAGAATAAAGTGACGTTATTATAAAACAGAATTTTCATCTATTACAAATGCACGTGTCATAAACGAGAGAGACCAAACCCTTAGATTTTAGTTTTACCAACATAACCCACTAGCAAGTGAGTACGATGACATATGAATCAACGTGATATGAGTGCCGAGTTATAAAAAGACACAGTGCATCGGCCAACATACCACATTAGCACCTGCGTGACCCTGCATCACTCGCTTCCAGTGATCACGAGAATCAAGTCCTTGATCTTGAGGTTCTGAGCCAATTGCCGTAGGGTAGAACAATATTTCTGCACCTTGAAGTACCATTGCTCGAGCTGCTTCAGGAAACCATTGATCCCAACAGATTCCTAATGCATTTAAAGCAGTTAATTACTGGGAAGGAACTTTGTAAAAGCTTGGTACCACAAAGATATGCAGAAGCGCTAATGAACTCCCTCCCAGAACCAGGGGTCTTCGAGCCTGCTGCGTGACTCTTTTATATAGTGCCTAAGCGCTAATGACTTTTGTTGGTCAATTTTGACGCTCCTTTCTCACAATTTTTTCGGAGGACATGTGAAAATAATGGTTTTGAAAGGTTAGTTATCAGAGTCGAGGTGTACATGGAAACATTAGTTCAATGAATCTGAAACTTACCAACTCCAATCTTGGCAAACTTAGTCTTGAACACCTGTAATGTAACTTTCAAACATTAGTCCTGTACCTCAATTCAACTTCTGAAGAATAAGAAAAACCATAGAAACTGAAGCTGGATAAGCATTTCAAGAGTTCCACATGCCCTAAAAATTGAATCGGCAAGACCAAATCTACCTTGAAGCCAGTGTCACCTGGACTGAAATAAAACTTCTCCTCATAGCCTGTCGAAATAGAAAAGCTGTTAAATGAACTGAAGGGTAAACATAAAGAGGGTGCAAATGAAACAAGGGTCTGAATATTTTCAATTACCTGGCCCATCTGGTATATGAGACTTACGATAAAGTCCAAGATCTGTGCCGTCAGCATCAATAACAGCCACCGAATTGTAGCGAGCATTATTGGCCTCTTCAAAGAAGCTAACTGGTATCACTACCCCCAACTCTTTAGCTAGGTTCCGCATCCTGTCAAATCCACAAGCACAAATCTTACAACTCAAGTTTAAGTTACACCAGGCCTCCAAGATGCTGTTGAAATTTATATACACTTTCGTATTTCTAAAGCTTTCTAAGATGAGAAATAAGGAGCACTGGGGAAGTGATTTGAATCCTTTTTGTTGCAGCTTTACAAGTCTTATACATCACTCTGTAGCTCGCAAAGTTACACCTCGGCAAATCAAATATTACAAGTTATACAACTCAAACAGCATAGAAATCAGTAAATATTTGCTTTCAACTCTCTAACACGATATTAGTTTAAAGCGTCCACACAAGACATTCTACAATCTTCTTCACATACATACAACTGTGTTAAGTAAAATGTAATCGATCACATACATTCTAGCACATTATAAGATAGATAGGGGGTGTACTTAGTAATTGTTGGATGGCCCTTGTACGGTTTAGCTCGATGAAAGAATTCCTCCTTCTGGGCTTGACAGAAGTAATACCCTTCAAAGAGTTCCTGAAATAAAAAAAAAGCAAGCCTTACACCATGCTGCAGTACGCATCAGATATTTCACAAGTTACAATATGCAGAAATGATGAAGTTGGAACAGATGCTGTCGAAATCTCAAATTTACACACCTGTATGAGGATGATGTTTGCACCCTTCGCATGTGCAGCTCTCACAAGCCTGGAAAAATTGACATCAAGGCATCCAATCAACAGACAGAAATCTACAAGAATGGGCTGACGGAGTTCTCGTGAACGGAACACCAGCAAAAAGAATGTTTACAGTTCTCATTGAATCTACCACTGAACTAATAATAGATATATTCATTCAAAGTACGTATACTTCAAGTGACATTTAGTAGCAGCTGGCTATTAATGCTTTCAGTTAACATATAAGCTTTATTGAAAGCGGAACTGCAAAACGATGGCTAAGCCGGAGCTTATGGTGGTTCAAGCTTGCCTATGTTACTCAGACTCCAATATAAGTACTCAAGTACATGAAGTAACCGACACGGGTGTGTGTGTGTCTTAAGGGTCGGACAAGGCTATTTCTATGGTGAAAAACATGCAGATTTTGGCTTAAAATGAATTGTGCAGGTGCCATACTCGTGCTTGAGCGTCAAGTGTCACGCAGGGGTACACAAGGGAATACAAAGAGTCAGATTAATATAGATTAGCTCTCTACAAGCAAGCCAATTGGATACTAATCAGTGGATAATCTTAACACTACTGGGTCGCACCTGCCTGAATTTTACGTTTTGTAGTAAAACTACATTTACCATCACTTGCTTACTTTAAGTGCCAAAAAGTTTAATCCTTTAAGATCCGCCACTTCTATACTGAATTACAAATCATACTCAAGGTTCCAACCAAAGAGTAAAACAAAAGTCTTACAGAAAAAATACAATATGGTCACAAAAGTAACGATACCTAGTTGTGATCGCTATACCATGCTCTCTGGGTCCAAATCATTTGTTTGCTTTTAATTAAAAATACCCTTACGAAAAAAAAGAAACAAATGACTGAGACGGTGGGAGTAGAATCTTACGACCTCTAATTCATGATTTTGTGTTAAGGAAACAAACGCTTGCGAAATGAAGCACATTCAAACATCATTTTTGAGCAAAACAAACAATCAAACATTATTTCAACATTTTTTCACCCAAACTATTACCTAAGTTCTCAACTCAGTGACGGAACCAAAATTTATAATTAATTGACGGGGCTAAACTCGCAATACAATAAGCTAAATTACAATATAAAATGAAAATCCAAAATTTTAACAAAAACTTTCAAGTTTTCTATTTAATTCTCATTAGTTTTTTATAAGAAGTATTTTAATCAAAGATCAGCTACATCAACTTGTAAGTGCAAACTCGTCTCATTTATTTTTTTACTTTTTGTTTTATTCTTTGTGACGAGTATTCTAATAAAAAGTAAACAAATGATTAAGACAGAAGTAGTCTTGGGTGAACAATATTGGCAATTATTCGATAGGTTCTCTACCACTGATTAAAATACTCCGAAACAAAAAAAAAACGTAAAGAATCTGTTGAACGAGAGGGAGTACGAAAAAAAAACAGAATTAAAATATAAAGATGAATACGAAAAAAGAAACCTTTCAGCGGTGGAAACGTTAGAAACGACGTCGTCTGAGCAAGCGAACTGGAGAGCAGCCACTGTTACTTTCCTATCCTCCATTTTTGGCGCGAATTTTCTCTCTCCTCGCCGAGTTAAGTACTGAGTTAACTCGTCGGGAAATGGGGGAGGAAGGAAGAGGGTTTATATCGTATCGTTCACTGAGTCTGAGAGTATATATTCCTATTGTATTATGATGAGAATATATTCTTGTATTTCTCCAAAAAAAAAAACGAGTATATTCCCTTTTTTAATGTATTTATTTAGTATTTAATATTTGTTCATTACGTTTTTACTAATTATCAGATCTTTTATATCGTAAGTGACCATTTTTGCAACTTTTTATCCCGATAGTGTCTCTTGTGACGAAGAAAATGTGACAAAACAAAACTAGAAAATCTGCAATTCTAATTTATCAGATAATTGTTAAATTTTATCAAATCTTCACATTTCTCAATCACAAATGACAATTTGTGATTTTATCACGCTACTTTCAATTGTGGAACATTCGCGGTTGTCAAGCTACTTTATCATAGAATTGTCTTAAAAGAGGCATTTACCGAAAACTTGTATTAAACCGTCGTATATATGAGATCGATTAATACAAAACACATTACTCATTAGTGTAGTAGTGTATCTACCCTATCAACAAGTTCAGGTTTGCACCAGAAGGGATAACTGAGGTCGGGTCATATCGAACACGTAATCGGTCAGGCGTTGCATCGATAATCTTATTTAAACACCCAAAATGTTCTTCTGGCAAAGGAGCACCATTATTTCCAGTTATACATACAACTACACAACCATATGAAATCCTACAAGGTCATGATGGAGATATCATTAGCAAAAAAAACAGACGATATTCGTTGATCAGCCTGTTCTCATCCATTGAAGTATCGAACCATAATGTATGCAAGACACCGAAGGGACTGGGAAATGTTAACAAAACTTCATTGTGCTACAGAATCTCAAAATTCTTGTATCGTTATCACCACCGAAAGAGGATACGAGTAAATGAAGGAAGGAACCAACATATTCCAAAAGGTTTTCAGTCTTGAACTTCCTCGGACTTCTTGGAACCCGCTTTCATGTACCATCCTACAGCAGCCAATATAGTCAAAGTTCCAGCCACCACAGCGTAGTTCCGATCTTTGTCAGTTGACACTTTGCTTGTCTTTGCACCTGATCCACTCGTCTTTGCAGCATCAATCACTGGAGGAGCCCCCGAGCCACTTGCAGGTGTCTCTGCTGGTTTCGGACCCTGAAAGCTTTCATCTATTAGATAAAGGACACAATGAATTGTCCCCATTAAGCTCGAGGCGTTATTTATGATTTAGTAATGAAGTACATACCCATTATTATTCCTTGAGTTGAAGAATTTACATGAAGAATACAAGTACACTTTTATTTAGACATTGCCCGACGATAAAATGGTATGAAAGGGAGCACTTTTAAAACAATTAGCTATACCATTTCTCCCCTAAATACCACTTTACTGGCCTCATTTTGTTTATGGTTTGCTGCAAATAAGATTTCCTCTTTCGAAATTAGAAGCTTTTACTTGTTATTGTTAATGATCTCTTACCACCCTCGCTGGAAAAAGAATCATATCCAAAATTACCCTTTCCAGCAGTAAGTATCAATATACGCTTATGCTATAAGAAATTTGTATCAAAGTTCTTTCAGCGCATTTTCAAAGAAAATGACCTTGGACAAATGAGGATAATAGAGGTAGAAAGAAGTGTGAAATAGTAAATCATTTTAAGACTAAGGTTATGCTGTCATTGTCATCGTAGTATTAGTCATGAGGCATAACTTGATATAGAAGACACTACTGCAACTTAATCAAGTTCCCGAAAGAAACAATTCAGCAGAAAAGATTGCAAAATCGTGTGGTTATATCCCCATCACGGTACAAGTATATTTTGTGCACAACTACAAACTCACAAAGAGAAGATTAGACAGAAACTAGAGAATTCGGTCACTCTTTCTCTCCTAATTCACCATTTCAAAGCCACACCACACTAGTAACTGTAGTAAGACTCGTATAAATGGTCAACCAATAGTTAAACAAACAGAATTCTAGAAGAATTAAACAAATAAAGGAAAATTCGTCTTACTTGATGTGCAGCCTTTTCCAACTTTTCCTTTTCCATTTTCTGCATTAGTATACAAAGGTTCAATATTAAATATGTGAACCGAAAACCCAAAAACGATCCAATAAAAGATATGGAGTATTAATGCTGAGACATATACAGAGTATCAGAGTTGATTAGTCTATACTCTATACTACACATATGGCTGGTTGCAAACGATTCATATAAGTAGACAACTCCAGCAACAAGACTGAACTATTTCTCCTCGGACATTTGTCGACGGTTTTCAAAAGGATATTACATCATATAGCCTTCCAAGGGATATATAGCAGTTGAAGAGAAATTATACACGTGGAAAGATCAAAGAATATTAAGGCACTGCCACTGGCATTGTGGCATACTGATTACTGTCATTACCTTGATGTAAACATTTTCAGCAGCCTTTTCCTCCTCACTGAGCATCTTACCACCACTTGAGAACCTCCGAGAAATGAACCTCATAGCAACCCTTCCCGCCATGGCGACAGCAAATGTAATCACTTCAAGAACCTAGTTTTGACCCTGACAAGTAGTAAAACATATGTATAAGAAATCAAGTCTCATTTTACTTGGAAACTTACTAGTGATAAAAAAACCAATCACTTCTAGCAAACTCCATATGACACGATCCACCCGAAGAAGCACACAGACAACGAGTAATGATCAAACCAGAGCATTGACAATCAATAATAAATTAACAAAAACAGTGTTGCAAACGAGTTATACGGACGGAGTAACTGCAAGATTCAAGTAAACAGAAACAAAAGTATTAGTACTAGGTGTTGGTCGAACATTTAAAGCTGATTTTTCATTGATTAAAGACCACACATCTCCAGATAAGTAGTTTGTGTCATATTACGGAGTACGCTAACGCTACCTACACCATGAATACCGACTACCAAGGGCTTGCTTACAGAAATCACAACAAAGGAGAGGAAGGTGAAGAAAATGATGGTGCGATGCAGAATGTAGGAAGTGGTGACAGATCTATTATCCTCATTAAAATTGATGAATTACCTAGAATTTAAGAAGACAATGGGTAACTATCACCCATTATGGAGTATATATATACTAAACTCTTTCCTATATTCCTCTTTTCACCACTACTACTACAACTTCCTCTATCTCATTCGTATTTCTTCCATTACCCCCGTAAGAATCACCATATCATCCTAAACTAGCCTGAAAAGACAGGGAAATCATAAAGTGATAAGGGCACCTACAACTTTGTTTCCCCTACACCTTTGGTGGAAAACGTTTTCATTTGGCACTATAAATGTCCTCGTTAAGGTTACCTGAGTATAACCCTTCTCGTCAAGAGATTCAGAATTTTTAAACAAAGGATGCATAAACCACTAAACTAATCATCACTGAGTTGTTTCAACAATCATACTCGACAATGCCTAAAATAATATTGTACTACAATTTACCCAGTAAGTTGCAATTTTTATAATAGCAAGTTAGCAACCGCCTTGTCATAACCAAAATACAAGTGAAGAAAGCACAGAGGCTCCATACATGCAAAGAAGTAGCGAAATCGCCCAAACATCCCAACTAATATGCTCCAGTAACTCAAGTAAAAGGATTTTAGCCATAGGAGCGACATCTTTCTAACCGTAATTCACACCAAACAGATGTCATGCTTCGTAAACCCGATCATTCATTTTAGCATGAAATTGCTTATAAGTTTTATCTACTCTCCCCCCAAAATTACACCAATTTTTCATCATACTCCTTCTCCCTTAACATTAAATCATACTCCGTCTGACCCAGTGAATTGTTTAAACTTGCTTTATTTTGTGGGGATATAAAGCAAGTGTAAACTATTGACTGGTACAGAGGGAGTATATTTATACAAAAAAACACAATACACTCCTCCCAACGTTACGCCACCGAATTAAAACCGATAAAAACATTCAGAAATAGGCTCACCATGATTTTTCATCTCCATAACCTAAATCCTAACATCAACAAACAATCAAACATACACATACCACCAACATCATACACCTCAAAACAAAAGTCACGTATCGTATCGTATATACGTTAACTAACAATAACGGAGTAGTACTTAAACAATCGATTGATCGACAAACATAATAACTACGCTGAAATTTCTTCTACATCTAATTTTTCACGCTGATTAACAACAAACAACATTGACATTAACAAATACTAACATTCAAACAAATTAATTAACTAATTACAGCTAAAATAAAAAAAAATCAATCCAAAAATGCGTAAATTAATCGATTATAAGAGAATCTAGCGATTATAAATCAGCTAAACATTGAATGATGCGTAATAGAGAAAGTAACGAATCAAATGCGATTGAAATTACAGCAATAATGTTAAAGTGCGATGAATAATTGTGCGTGAAAAAAAGGAAATGCAGGAGAATGAGAGAATATTAGGGATTTACCAAGTCGTTACTGTGAAAATTCCAGAAAGAGTGAGTGAATAGTGAAATAATGGAGTGAGGTAGAGACTAGTAAGTGGTAACTGACTAACAGATGAAAAGTGATGGGCTTTGGGCTTTTGCACAAATTGTAGAGCAAGACGGTCTTGCGGTATTGGATATCGTTTAAGTTTATAAACGGTATGACTTGGATATATTGTTAAGTTTATGAACGGTAAATGAATTGAACCTTAAAATAGCTAAAAGAAATAAAATAAGCTGAATTGAACTTAATTTCTAAAAAAAGGATTTTCACCTTATATTATTCGATTGCGAGTACAATAGACGTTTAATAATAGATAAATGGTGAATCTAACTCAACCAACATTTTCGAGTATGATTAGTAAGAATAATAAACTTGTGTCAGGACTTATGAGAGAACGCCAGAACGGCATCACCTTTGTAGGCTTACATCAACCGAATAAAAACCGAAACAAACAGAATAGCCAATAACGCTGAGTCACTTCGGCTATATTTGAAGATTAATCCATCAGAAAAGGAGCAAATACATTGCACATCAGCTGTTAATAATGCTTCTACGCACACTGAGGAAGCAAGCGAATAAAAATGATGAACCAGAATATTTAGTTTAGGGAAGGGAGGAATAAAAAGATGAATCATGGGAGATTAGTTCGGCCTCTCGTCAGGGGTGAAACAACCTTCAACACGGAACCTTCAGTCAAGTGAGCGTAAAAGTTAACATTAACCTTCATAGTTAATAGTACAACATAGACAACGATTGCGCATTACATTCAGATTGGGGAAGTGACCAGTGTGTTACAAAACAAGCAACTTAGCCTCGCCCTAGAAGATGATGAACATACTGGCAAATGTGAGTCAAAATCGCCATCGTTGTGCACCTAGCTTAGTAAACCATGCCCAAAGGTAACGAGAGCCGCAACAAGTGTGTTAGAGATGGAAATTCTACACTCAGCTATCGCTGTCTTCTTGCTCCTCGACTTCGTCCTCATCATCTCCACTCGCTTGCTCCTTGACTTCGTCATCATTATCTCCGCTCGCTTGCTCCTCAACTTCATCCTCATCATCTCCACTCACTTGCTCCTCGACGTCATCCTCATTATCTCCACTCACTTGCTCCTCAACTTCATCTACATTGTCTCCACTCGCTTGCTCCTCAACTTCATCACCGCTATCTCCATTAGCTTGCTCCTCAACTTCATCACCGCTTTCTCCATTAGCTTGCCCCTCAACTTCATCGTCATTCTCTCCATTGTTTTCTTCGACTTCACCTTCACCCTTTTCAATGATCGTATCTCCATCCGTTTTTCTTTTCTTGCTAACATCTTTAGCCTTTGATGTCCCTGCTCTCTTTCCAGCAGCCTTCTTTTTGAATTCTGAAATTCAGAAATATTAGCAACCACATATATGCAGCGCTCAACTTTTTAAGAGAGCTTTCTATAGCTATATACCCTGTAAGCACATTTCAAATTTCTGACCCCAACATCATCATTTGCTATCCAAATCCAACATATTAGCAGACACAAACGATATTAGAATACCCGGATCAGAGATCACAGAGTAGTAGTATTAGGCCATTACCGCTTCATGATGGGACCAAATAATTGAAGTAACATCGAAACAGTTAACTCAATATCACAGGATGAAAGTACAACGATCACTGAGCAGTACTAGTAGTTTCAAAGAGGAACCAAAAAACTGATATAGCATAAAAGAGGCTATGGTGGATCATTATTGTTAGGAAGAGGCTCGGTCCTGATTCCTGAAGACATTCGACATTCATAGTTGCCACCCTTAGTTGGAATATTTCAAACATGAGATCAAGGTTCAAACCTTAGACCCCTTATGTTTAGCTCCAAGATCCTCCACTAAAAACCTAGTAACCCAACGATACATTTCGATAGTACCACATGGTTCAGTACTACTTCAGTTCTGAAGCTAATTTGCATATTGGGAAGACAAATGCAGCAACTATTAACCAATATGAAAGCAGATATAAGTTTAATTCTGCCGTTGGGGGGTAATGACAGAAAAATAAGCTTCAAAGAGTAACAAAAAAAAAACATGTAAACAATTAAAGCAGAGAATTAACAAGACCCAAAAATAGAACAGTGTCCGTCCCATAGGATATACAGCCACTCATCCAATACAGTGACATGTTTTGTATAGTATACCAAAGAAACAAATGATATATCCACATTCTCATTCTATTAAACAGTAACCTGAGGTTATTCCTCACCAAGTAGATAATAATCCAGTTATCAGTTATCACCACTAACCAAAGCGTAAGTTGCAAGGCGCCATGGAGAAAAAGAAAAAAGTTACAAGGCAGTGAACCATTATAACATTTGCAGATGAGAGTCGAAAGACGGGATAGAACAAAGAAAACGACAGTAAAACACATTTCACTGACAGTGAGTACATATGAGTTCCGTACTCCCACCATTGGGATTGATTTGCTGCATTGCTCCAATTTCACACTAATCCTAAATCATATAAGTATGATGTAGATACCTAAATCTCCAAGCGCAGAATAAACATACAGCTCAACAAGAGCGCTCATCATGTGTTTAAAAACAGTAATGAGGACAAAAACACAGCACTCACCATCCAGGGCCTCCCTGAGCGGTTCAACAAATTCAGTGAACTCAATCTCATCGAGAGCGTTCAGAACATCATCAGCATTAATTATCTGCCTTTTCGACTCACTGCATATGTCATGAGCCCTACACATACACCAAAAAAAAAGATTTATACTCTAAATGCAAATGACCCCGCTTTTCCAAAATGAAACCCAGTCTAGTAACATCTTTTAAGCTGCTCATATAGATTATAACACTGAACCATACTACCACATTTTCGAGATCATTATCTGTCTCGCGATAAGGTTCATTGAGCCCGCCATTAACAAGCTAAAGAAACCAGTGTATGCAACAAATAACATATCTTACATATTCCATTAGCATGCTAAAGGAACCAAAAAACCACTTCAATAGGTTAAATCTTGCATTACGCATACTTCATCAAATACATTGATTAAGACAAGTTTGGTCCCAACATTTGCCAGAAAAAGGAAACGAAAGGAGCAAAATGCCGCCGAGGCTCATCCAATAACCTAATTCCTAACCTAATTGATGGCTTGAAGCTACTCACCTCACCCCTCCCCGCTCAATTGTATACATCTTCAAATTATGTGAGCGAAAATTTGAAAAAAATGTACGAAGTATATAATTAAATTAAGTGGCGAAAATAAAACCTAAGAATTAGCTTAAAATTTAACTCGAATCTCCAATTCCTCCATCACAATCCAAATTCTACAAACAAATCATCCAAAAATAAAAATTTCACCTCAAAACACATACAATCAACAACAACATAACAAACACATCACAACATAAACCCTAGGTAAATTCAACTACGATAATCAATCAATCGATCGTGCACAATGCAGTTGAGACTATTCCCATGAAATTCATCGCTTAATTGCTACGAACTCCTTTCCATTCAATTGTATACATTTAAAATAATATGTAAGCGAGATTTCGACAAATGTGGATTATCAATTAAGCTTAAATATTGAACTTAATCCTCCAATTCCTCAATCACAACCCAAATTCTACACAAAAATCAGTAAATCACCAAGAAATACAAACATTAGCTCACAATACAAATAATCAACAACTTAATTTCAAACCACAACATAAACCCTAGAAATACTCAATTACAACAATCAATCAATCAATCAATTAATCAATTAATCAATTAATCGAGACGAAACACGGCATACGTAGCGGAGAGATAATGGATGAAGATACGAGCACTCTCAGAAAAAGCAAGAAGCGCTTCTTTATGAAGAATGACGTCACCGCCATCGCCGGAAATTTCCGACAGTTTATCTTTAACCACTCGCCGTACGATCGTCCTCGGCAACTCCTCCGCCTCCGCCGCCGTCGTCGCCACCGTCTTCTCTTTCCCCATGTTTCTCTCTCCTCTTTCTTTGATTTTTTTTTTATTATTTTTTTGGTCGACACTGAAGAAAATTGTAATACTAGAGTCTAGAGATGTTATGTTATGTTATGTTCCCGCCATTTTTTGGTGGGATTGTTGGGTAGATCGTGTGATTGGGCTGGATCTGGGCCTCTTGGGTTTGATTTCAGCCCATATATGTACTCGTGTCGATTTATGAGTACTCAGCCTGACGAGTTACCGTGATACCGTGATGGGGTGTTAGGTTCATTCATAATTCAATCTCCCTTGACTTAATAATAATATGTAAAAATTCAATTACATAACTTGATGCCGATAATTTAATACAACTTAGAATTTTTACAGAAGAGCCAAAGGGTACAAGTAACGATTTGCGATTTGGAAGCCAAGACATTGAACGCACATTTTGACTATTTCTGTTTATCGTTAACATGGTCAATTCATAAATTCACTTAAACGTTCATGTTATTCATGTGTTTGATTGATCACTTCAAATATTTACCTAAGGATCTAATAGTTACCCGCAATGTGACTGTTTTGGATACAAAATACACATAAACCTTGTTCATATATTTCGAAATGAAGGAAGAAGACCACAAAGAATAATTATAAATAAAAATTGACGTTTTTTATAACAAATGTGTCGAACATCTACTCTACATTACATGTATCAAAAATACAAAACCCTACGCTATAAATCTATAATGTACTCCATAATTAATAATTCATATACGCCTACAACAAAATTTAGGAAGTATAAATACACGATACAAAAAGCTTCTTCCACGAGATAATGTCTCTGCTCCCCCACAATAAAAATTACGTTTTATAAATATTTTTTTATTTTATTTTTATTTTTGGTTAATGGCAAGGAGTAAGGACCTTATTTAAGTGCTTGTCAGTAAAATAATGTTGGCTAATAAATGTATTATTTGTAAATAACGCATCTGAAGTAGTTATGAAAGAAATGAATTATAAGTTCTGGCATTTGTACTGGTTGAATAATTTCACGTGCCAACAAATTATGTATTGGAAATTGAAGCCTTCCCAAAAATTCCTTCCCTATTTAAGAAAACAATGTAACAAATAGATTAGCCATGATTCGAATGAACTAAAAAAAAATTGCGAATTACGGAGTAAAACCGTTTTATAATAGAGGAAAAAACTCTTTAATCAGTTAAATATCTACTCGTATTTCTTACTTGATAATAGAAATCGATTAGAGAAAACAAAATAATAATTCAAGAGAAAAAAACACGTATCACTGGGTTTAATTTATCTACGAGTTAAATAGAATCAAACTTAAGCAACTGCAATGGAATTACTAAACTCTGTTTTTGGTTTTTCAAATTGAAACAAATATGGATTATGACTTTTTATTGATCCAATTTCATAATACTCTCTTTATTTTTGTTATCTGTTTAGATTAGGTCTGTTTTGAAACGTTATTAAATAGAATGTGTCGCTTTTTTTTCGTTATCATTCTTAATTTCTTTTTCCTGCCTCTGTCATAACAGATTAACAACGCAATATAAAACCGTTCTATAAGAAACTCATGACAAATTGACAATACAAATAGTTGTGCATGCATTTCCATGGACGTAACATGTTTGTTTCTCAAAAGTATAATTTTTAACTTTCTAAAGTACCATCAACATATATTATTAGCCTAAAAAAGATGTTATTAAAAGAGCAAATAAATATTTTGCCTTGGGATTCATCATTCATGTAGTATTACAGAGGTGTCAATCTTATCTAGGGGCGGACGCAGGAATTTGGTAAAAGAGGGCACAATTTTTTTTCGTATATTTTTTTTCATCTTAACAGAAACTTTTTTTTATGTAAGAAGCAAAAAAAAGAAAAAAAACGTTGGATCTACCCAACCTTTTCCCTTAATAAATGGTATTTATTGGTTTTTTTCATAAAATACTTTAACTTTCAAGTATATGTAAATTGTAGTTACTAATGAATAATATCTTGATATAAGATATATATTACATACTAATAATTCATTTTAATAATAAATCCAAGTAGTTTAATGGTTGAGGAAGTTGTGTATTAGCTTGAGGTCTTGGGTTCAAATCTCATTACAAATAAATTTTTAACCCAGGTCTCTTGAGAAAAATGGGCGGTTTAGATCTATATTACAAACTTTCTAGAGACCAAGGGGGGGCACGTGCCCCACCTGGCCCCACCCTAGATCCGCCCCTGATCTTATCACTAAAATGGGTCCCTAAGTCCATGACCATGATGGTCCAAAAGAGGTCACTTTGACATGGGTTCCCTTGTATCTTCCATATTCATAGCAATAACAACCCCACTAAACTAGTGGTTCCAGCTTCTTGATGTTTACATTTTATTCACTTGCTTATTATGATGACCCTTGAGACTAAAAACAAACCTTTTACTCCAAGACAAGAATACAACTTGTGTAAAAAATTTCCTAAGTTGGTATAGGAATTCACTTGAGTAAAAAGTTTTTGAAGCTACTAGTGGCGGAACCAGAACTTACAGTAAAGAAGCGGAAATTTGAAGGAGACAAGCTATTACTGGAATAAGCTACACCATAGAAAATTTGAAAATTTAGTACACTCTTTATACCGCTCAATAGTTATTGATTTTCATTTTTTAGATATATCAATCAATAGTTATCATTTCTAGTTAGTTGTCACACTCTCACATAATAAATAAATTATATGGAAAAATATTAGCTTGCGAGATGTTGAAACTTGGAAGTTAAAAAAAGAAGCGAAATAATAATACTCCGTATTTATAATTGGCTAATTCACTAATTGTACCACCTCACGGTGAGCCTTCGACCTTTCAATTTGGTTAGGTGCATGGCACTTTGACTATTGACAAGTCACAACACTTCGACACTAATTTAATCCGAAACTATAAACTTTATTACAAAACCGCCTCGGCCGTCACTTGAAATATAAAAATTGTGGGGTTTGAAATGTGGCGGTTAGAGGCAAATAAAAAAGTAGAATGTAAATAAAAAGTAGGTTGAAGTTTCCAATTAGACGATCCAAGAAAAAGTTTGATGCGATTTGAAGCAAAAAGATGACGATAGATAGATAACGATTTGATAATGTCTCTTTCCAGATATATAAGCCAACTTAAACTTTTGTCTTTTGGTTGATTATTTGAAGAATTTTAAATAAGAAAAATAACAACGGTTCATAATTTCATACTATGTATGATTGCTAATTTGCAAGTAGTGATTAAGACACTACCCATATGCTCATATTTCCATTATTAAGATTCCAAGTTGAAAAAAAAAATGAGAAGATGTTGACACCCTTATGATCTTATTACATGTAATTAAAGTCACTTTGATTATATAAATGAGTAAGTTTTGCTTTAGACGGTCTGAAATAAGACGATGAAAAGTCACTATTTTTATAATATAAAGTAACCATTTAATGACAAAATGTTATAATTAAAGCGGTTACTTTTTACTTGAAATTAATGGTAACATTTTATCAGAACATTGTAACATTTTATTGTAAAGTGACTACATTTAGTTCGTCTTATTTTAGACGGAAAATAGGTTGTCTGAAATAAAAATTTGCGTATATAAATTGCTCAATAAGAACAATAAGTAGCATTAGATTAGAAGTTCAACACTAAACACCATTGTGGTATTAGTTGTGAATCACACCAATTTATGATAATGTAAGTGGTATCTGTTTTAACTTTAAAATAGAAAGACTTATTTTAGTCTGTGGTATCTATTTCAACTTTAAAACGAGTAGAACTTGACTAAACACTAGGGGAATGGTAAAAGCTTTATCCTATCTACTTATCTGATGTAGAACTTGACTCGTTGTTTATTTAAGACAGATATTGCCGCCTTAAAAGAGACTTAATTGCGATCACAAATACCCTTGATATTATATTCCATAAGTTGATAAGCATTATTATTCCCCTTTGTAAAAAAACAGTAAATCTTCTTTAAGAACGATGTATATGTATGAACAGTAAAATGGGTCAAGTATTATCTCACTTGTACATATGAGACAAATCTGTTGTTTTTCTCTATACATTTTCCTTTTGTTTTATTCTAATTACTTGAGATCGATGTATTAAAACTTAAAACGTGTGTTAAACGTGAATTTGTGGTCATAAAAAGGTGGCCGGCCACCCCTGACTAACTAACTAATGGACAATAAAATTCTAATCACATGGTTCAACTAATTGGACTTGATAATCAACTACCAATATCCAAGGATCCAATGAAATTGGTAAAGAGCAATACACAAGTCAAATGGTTTAATGGTAGCATGCTACAAAATCTCGATACAACAACTTTATAATAGCTTATAAACCTCATGTACATTACTATCATCAAATGAGGTATATAAACAATTACAAATCGTTATACATCATACAACAGTCTTGTAAAGAACTATAATAACTATAATGTGAAGTCATACCTCTCAAGCTATGTCCTGGCTTTGGAGGGCAGAAAAGTTTGAATAGACTACCAACCAACAGTGTGACAACTAACGTAAGAGTTTATCTTGTATTTGATGTCTTCAAATTCTCCCAAAAAATAATATGAATGAATTTTTACCCTAAAGTCTCTATGCAAGTAGCACCATCAATACTGTTAAGAAGCTCAATACAACAAGTCCAAATGTGTACATTTCCTGTTACATAGTAGAATGCATGTGGTTAGAATTTTGTTCACAAGATGTATGTCGTTTCGAGCATCCAAAGTAGACCGTCTTAGTATTCTGTTTTTGACCCAATTAATCGACAAGCTCGGATTCAAGCTTAATCGTAACCCTACTTTTCTGTAAAGAAAGTCGCAAGGCCGGGCGATTTTTAATGCTGACGAGATTTAAACCTAGGTTATGAGCATCACCTCTAATAACTTCACTAACTAATTTAGTTGACAATTGTAAAGGTGAACCAATTGAACATAAAACCAACAACATTAGCTCGTGCCTTAAAGGCTTCCGAAAATTGGGTGTAAACTAGTCGAAGGTACGTAATTTTACCGTTGTGTTAATAATACAAAAAGGCTGTTTAATACTCCTAGTGAACTTAAAAGATACGAGTATAAAGAATTTGAAAAGGTAGAGATTTACCTTAGGAAATCTGCAAGGAGAGCCAGAGGAAATGTAGAACTGAGGTAGGTAACTTTTTTGCAACCCGAAATTATAAACGGGCGAACCATTCGGATAATATAGTCCATAATTTCTCTCAGAAGTCGGACCCGGTTTTAAATTCTCATTAAAAAGAGCAAAAACATAAACCTTAATGGGCACATTAGGTTTGCCAGGGGTAGCCTCATTTCTCATTACCCTTTGTATTAAATTACCATTATACGCCGCGGCATTCGCTACCGTTGCCCCGATCTCATTCGCGTCTCCCTTAGACGGCCAACCCGTTTCCGAAACTTGTACCTCTATATCGGTATGACCCATTAGTTTCATGGCTGCGTAGACCGCGTCTATTTGGGCGTATAACATGTTATCATAATGTAAATTAGTGGACGAGTCGGTCATTCCTTGATTGGGCCTAAATAAGACGTAGTCGAGTGATATTTGGGTCGGGTCATCTTTATACGCGAAAAATGGGTACGCGTTAATTAAAAAGGGGGAATTAATTTGGGAGTGAAAATTTAACATGGGTTGTAAGTATTGGGCCAATTGAGGTTGGAATGAACCGGCTGAAGGCGGGTATGAATCATACAAAATACCCGTGGAGTGCGCGGTTGTTACCGTTACTTGGTTACTTAATCCTAGAGTTTGGAGGGCAGAATAGACACTTTTCATAGCGGGCAATAAATAGGACATTAACTGCGTGTCGGTCCCGGTTAAAACTTCGTTACCGACGGTAATGCAGGTAATCTTAGTTCGACTAATGTAAGGTTGTACATGGGTTTGAATCCAACTTTGGGCTTGAGCCGGGTCAGTCACGGTTTGAAGGTTTTCGTTTCCTAGCCCAATTATGAATTCGACATTTGAATTCGCGAATGCTAGTAAGACATTCGGGTCAGCATCGTATAACTTAACCCGATTTATTTGGATAGATTGGAGAAGGATTGCTACCCGACTCGGTGAGGGTAGGTTGTTTGCTATCTGCCCGTAATTTATTCCCAATCCTTGACCTTGTGTTTGTGGATATTGTGATATTGTACCTGCCGCATCACATAAAATCCGCGTTAGTTAATAAAATGACCGTCTCATACTAAATGTTTCATAATTTGTGTACTATAATCATAAAATGAGACACAAAGCCAGAACAAAATGCAATTTAAAGTCTGTATCTTCGTCTTAACTATTAGACTAAAATTAAGACAATTTACAATTAGTTACATTGAGATTTGAGAAATCGTTACAATCAAGTAAAGTGCAAGCACTTGTGTAGTTATGGTGTTCGGTGGACAATAATTATAATGAAATAATTATGCACATGGAAACATATCACACTTTGCTTTGCCATCCCCCAATCCCCATGATGATGTTCATTATTTCTAAGCTAACAACCAAACTTTAAATTTAACAAAAACATATAATTTTGTAAGTCGGTTTATCTAACATGCGGCCTAGGTATATATTAGAGAACAGAGAAGAGAGACCCATGATTTTGTTATTGTACTAACTTTTGCATTGGACTAGATCATTGACGGAGTCAAAATTTAAAATTTCAAATAACTAAAGTAAAAAAATACTAATTCATAATTTTGCTCGGCGAGAGGCAGTGGCAGAGCCAGGATGAACTATACTCGAAAAAAATTAACTAAAATCATCCTGAGCGCCTCTGCTAACGCCCCTAACTCCACCATTGGCTAGAGATCGAGCGTTCCAGCTAGCCCCTCGACTCGAACAAGAACAACAACAAAATGGGTAAAGTTAAAGAAGGAAACCTGTAAAAGAGGAGGACAAAAGGAGGAGAAGAAGGCTAGTAAAGAGTTGAGAATGTTGAGAAGAAGCCATAATAACAAATAATATGAAGAAAAAAAACTAGCCTTCTTTATTATTGTTTTTATTATTATTTATTTATGCTTCCTCTATAATAATAAGGAGGAGCTAAATAAACTCCTCTGTTTTTCGAAGATTATTATTATTCTCTAACTCTACGTCTCTCATATGTTATCTCTCTATTTATTTGTTTTTTTTTTTTGTATTTAGGGTGGTGTGAAAGGGGTATATAAGGAAGTTTCGGGTTGGGTATTATTTTAATATATTGGACCACCAAGTGGTGACCCGTTTGTAGTTAATGTGGATCTTTTTGTATTGATTAATCAATTAATGTACTCCCTCGGATGTAAGAGTATTATTGTTCAGCTCGTTTAATTGAAGACGGACATTATCTGTTACAATCTGAAAATGGATAGTGTCTCTTATAATATATGTAAGTGGGAGGGTAAGTAGGGGGCTCGGCTCTATTTGCCCTCCCAACTTGCATATTGTGAGAGGGGCACTATCCTGTCTTCAGCTTGTGACGGATAGTGTCCGTCTTTAATGAGAAATTATGATTATTGTTATGCAAAGACGGATCAATTATGTTTTTAGCTGAGTACGGGTTAAATGTCTTCTATTTAACGATAAATGTGACTTTGTGACAAAAAACTTAGTATAGTTCGAAAGTAGTACCGGTAATATTTTGTCTTAAATGGTTCATATCTACCCTGTATTCAGCAAAAGAAGAAATGTAATCGTTTTCAGTAAGATTTAGGGTGATTGTTATTCGTATCACAAATTCTCATTTATGACGGGACGACCCGTCGTCAAATCCTCCTCACAAAGAACAAGTGGAGGGGCAAGTGGGGTTAAATGGATCCCCACTTGCCTTGACACTTCCTCTTTGTGAGGGAGATTTGACCCGTCACAAGACTTATCGTATTCGTATAGGTATGTATTCATGTCCAAGTGATCGATACAACTCATATATGACCGACATGTTGTGAGTTATTATGATTGCTATTAATTCTTAATTTAATTCCACTACGTAATAGTGTTGCAAATTTCAAAATGTATTGCATGAAAGTAACTAAGGCATGTAGAGACTTAACTTGTGAAGTTACCTTCGAAACTTGACTTCACACTTGCAAGATTTTGGCGGCTTATTTTAATAGTGGATAAAAACAAATTGTATTATAAATAAATCAAAATAATAAATTGTAGTCCATTCTTTGACACAACAATTAAGAAAGAATAACACCAATAATAAAACCTTAATTAGTCCCAACATGGTTTCGGGTTAGCTACATGAATCGTCATTTGAATCTGTTTAAGTGTAAATCCAACTGTCTCAGCTAAATAAACAAAGAAAAGGAAAATAGATAAATGATAAACGAAACAAGTGTGTTTGTAAAATAAAAATGTAAGAATATGTGAAAACCGAAATTAAGGCGGCAAAATAAGTTTGTAAAACAATAATAGTATGTCATTAAAACAAACTTCCATTCCTCGAAGCAAAATGATAAAAACAAAAGTAAAAAAACAAAAAAATATCAAACTAAATCTTTAATAGGAACTCTTTTTGTCCACAATGTCGTTCACTTGCGTGCAATACTTTCACTTATTCCCGTAACGTTTATATCCCTTTGAATCACCCTTATCTATGTTTGTTTCGATCTTCCCCTTCCCCTAATAATATTATTCATTCCCGATCTCTCAATTCTCGTCACTGGTGTCTTTGATGCACTCCACCGCACATAGGCAAACTACCTTAAACAGATTTCATTTATCTTATCTTCTGTTCAATTTCATAATCGGGTCTGGGTCCTACCCGAACTGAGGAGAGAGAGTCCACTTTATAAACTCAATGGGGTTCCACTCTAAAACCAATTGGCAATAAAGGGAGTAACACATTGCCTTATAAGTGGTAAACTCTCCACTCTTTTCTCAATGTGGGATTACACTCACATGTGGGAAATCGGGTTTCTTCACACTCCCCCTCACATGTGAGCCCACTTAAATCAGACTGGGGGGCTTTCTGGCCTCTCTTCCAGCCGTAAAGCAAACCGTGTTATTCTTCAACGGATGCGTTTTTCTTAGCCCAGTTTTCTTTTTTTTTTTTCTTTTATGCCCAGGTCTTTTTACCATGGGCTCTGATACCATGTTAGAATATATAATCAATAATAATTATGAATTTCTCTATTATATATTCTAACATCTTCACTTGACGTAACACCTACTTTTTCTCAGACTACCTCATTCCTCAACCTATCATTTCTTATGTAGCCACACATCCAGGCCAGGCATCCAGCGAAACATACGCATGCATCTTAGTTAACTACTTTTATGTTTTGTACTTGTCCATGTTTTACTATCAACCATCACTACCATCAATTCGTCATATATATAAGACTAGAGGCGGCAAACAGGTCATTCAGATCAGTTTCGTTTTGGTTTCTTTCGGATCAGGTAATATCGATGGACCTTTATTTTCGATTTCAGTTCGGTTCAATTCAGTTTGGATTCAGTTTCCACTTTTAATCGGTTGCAGATATTTGAGTTCAGTGCAAGTTCGAGTTGGGTTAATATCGGAGTAAATGAGATTCGAGTCGGGTTATTAGCAGTGCAGATGAGATTCCTTTCGGGCTATATTTGGATCGAATGTCAAGGAATTAGGTCTTCATACAAAACATCGAAGCATCATAAATCCGGATAGGAATTTAACAAAGAACGAATATGAATACACGATAAATTGATAATTGATATACTAAAAATAATATAAACAACACAATGTTATAGAGTGACATGCTGACCAAAAAAAATTCTTGTAATATTGATTAGTCGTATAACTTATCCAAACATCTACTTGTAATTGCATGCTTTTTCGTCAAATTTACTATTATCGTCGAAAGTTAAATTAAATGTCATTGCTGACATTTAATCCAACACTTTTGACACATGACACAAATTCATAAACATATTTAGACATTACTTAGTGTTTGGTGGTAGCCTTGTAGGGTTGCCAAAATGGACCAACACGTGTTTATATAAATAATATAACCCCAAAAAAAACATAAAAATGAATTAGCTAAATTAAAGTTGAGTTCAAGATGTATGTGCCACGAAGATGGTCTCATGTCAAAAGATTTTACTTAATTAAAAAAATGTATTGCTCTTTTCGCATTAATACGTGATTTAAATCGTAAAATTAGTATACTAACATTAATATATACTCCGTATATATATACGGGCGTTTTCCTTTTTATTTTTATTTTTTTTCATAGACTTAGGACTTTAGGAGTACAGTTTCTCTTGAAGTACAAAGAGAAAAATGAGTATCAATGTTTCTTATACGTCTCCTAAACTCTTATACTTTACCAAATTCAGAAGCTTTTTTTTTTAGAAATAGTATATTGTTGATTTTATAGCGTGTTTTTGTCGAGCAAACTAAATGAATTAATATATAATTGAAGTAACTTATAAAATTGTATATGTATATATAAGTAGTACGATCAATGTTAGAGCACCATCGAACAATGACGAATCTCTATATTGTTTTCTTACGTATTTAGATACTCATATCATAAATTTCTTAATTTTTAATTTAATGTGTGTAGATAATGAATGACGAGTTTCTATACCATTTTCTTACTTAACCAGATACTCTCATATATAAATTTTGTACGAGTAATATTTAATATGTATCAGAGGATGATACTGAAAGTCGTCAATATTTAATTACTTTGAGAATATACAATTTTTTTATCTATTTAAAGGTTGTAGAAGGTTTCCAAGAATGGGTGAAAAGTGGAGATGACGCGAAAATGCATAAGACAGCACGCGTCGTTTAATAATTACTCACGTAGTCACGTGTGTTGTTACGCGGCAAAATTCGTTAAAAAGGTTACAAATTTGACAACTATTCTAGTATCCACGTTTTTTTGACTTACGATGTTAAATGTCTTGTTATTTATTACGGGCCTAACAGCTATGGGCCGGGCCTATAGCCGCCCGCCCTTAGGGGGATGAACATTAACCAATAACTACCAATTCTCCATTCCTTACATAGCCATTAGCCATCATATTTGATGGCTTCCATTTTGAATATAAAAAAATTGTAATTAATCCCTACTTAGATAGATATACCCGTTTTAAAATTAAAAATGAATTGAATAAAATTTCATTTGTATAGATGATACAAGTATTTTGTTAATATTAGTCATCCTGCATTTCTGCTTTTGTATTGTCTATACTATTTGACATGTTTTATTAAGATATATACCTCTCTCTTGAACAAAAATTGTGAAAACATTAGAACTTTTTACCTGATACTCTCGTGTTTTGCACACGATAATAGTATTCCTAAATCTTGTAAATTGTTCAATGGATACATAAACTGATAAATTCGAGTTTCTTAAGAGTTTGATTTAATTAAACAAAAAAAGTTGAGTAAACGGTATTTTGTAATATAATAATGGTTTGATAAATTATTGAAAAAAATCAATAGAATATGGCAATTTGTATAAACTAAGCATTTAAAAAAAGATGGATTAAAGCATTTACGATATTTTAAGAAGTTTTCATTAAGATTAAAGATACTAGTGAATTCAAAAGATAAGGGATACAACGTAAACAAGAAAAACAATAATAATAGTAATAATACGAATTTAAGATCGACACTATTTTTCATAAATATCCAAGAGAATTTATGTAAAATGAAAGGGAAGATCCCTCATTGATTATATTTGATATCTTATAAATTTAGACTTTAGAGGTACTTAAACTAACCCTTTGATGTATCATTTGTCTCCATTTGATATCTATGTATGCAATTGTAATTCATCTCAATGATTTCCACTTAATTTTGTATTAGTTATCATTTATGTGAAATTTGGTTTTCAAAATTTGTGCATTCTAATTAAATTGTTGAATATTCATACCCTTATTATTTTGCACGAGTTTAAAATCAGTTGCGTTATAATTAATTAGTGTGCTATCAAACTTTTATCGACGAAAAACATAAAAATATATTATTGACGATGTGGAATAACAAAGATTATTTGGTTATCGTTTTCATGGTCAATTGTGAATACTTGTGCTTGACTCCTTCATGAGTCTATTTTATAGAATTAATTTGATTTTTTTTTGCCGTATTAGAAAAACACGATGATCTAGCACTTGACTTGTCAAATAATTAATACGTATATATAGTATAAACTCAATAAACAAACAAATATATTAATTAAAGCCTTGCAAGAAAAGCCTTCCTTAATTCATTAGTTGCTGGTGGAGAAAGGAAAAAGGACTTCCTCTACACGCTTAATGCAATGAGTTAAATTGGTTGCATGTGAGTCGGTTTTACATTAATATTGTCTAAATCGGAATCCCTACCACTAAAAACGTCCTATAAAAGCAAAAAAACTAGTTATCAGTAGGAATCGTTATACAAGAATATGTGTACTATAAAACGGTTTTGTTACGTTTTCTCTAATCTGAAGCATGATTTCTTATCGATTGTAACCGGTTTACCCGACTTTTCATAAAAACTATCTTTTTTATTTGGTACATAAAAACTATCTATAAAAGCTTAACTATTAATTAGTGCTACGCATTTGTAGTTTTGTACAAGGACAGCCATACAAGATTACTAGTCCATTTATTCACTTTCATTATTTAATTATATCTTAATCTTTGTTATGGTTCGATGATAATTATGAAAGCTTAATCTTTACTCAACTAAAAAAACTTAAAGCTACGGTCCCATTTTAATTATAGTTTGAGCTGAAAAGCTAAAAAGCCTAAAATTAAACTAACCTCGAAAAGTCAATTTTACATTGATTAGATACTTCATACTTGTGCTTATAAATAGAATTTTTACGGTGGATTATTAATGTGTGCTATTAGAACACACGTTAGAAAGACCGTTATTTTATATCCTTATTTTAGTGCCACTCCAAGCGGAATGAAATACGGAGTATTATTTTTTGCCCCCAAATTTTTATGTAAGCCCCGTTTACACTAATTTATTGTAAAATTAGTTTTACAAGACCAACTATGTTAAACCGGTAAAACTAAAAGAGATAACACCTGTAGTTTTATACGAGTAATTATTACGACTAAGTTGTATATTATGACTAATAATGACATCGTTCCATTTTTGTTTAACTAGTTATATAGAAAATTGATACCAACATTAGACTCGGTTTACACAGTTCGTAAACTATAAATCTAATATACTACAAGTGATGGTGTAATTTATGAGCTTTGTTATAGAGTTTTCGAGTTTTGTTTTAAAGATTATGAGCTTTTTTTTCCGGTTTACATGGTGCTTGAATGAACTATATATACCCTATTATTATTATTATTATTTATTATTATTATTACTATTATTATTACTAGATTTCATGCCCGTACAATACACGGGTTTACGTTAATGTTATTTTCATAATATGTGAAACCAATTTTTTGCAAAGAATAAACTTCCTACCATATCTAAATTAATTATTAAAAGAAAAAAAAAAGACAGATGCCACGGTCTCAATTGAAATATAGGGAATAAGATCAATCCTCCAATCAAACCTTCATCTTTTGATTTTAATCTATTTAATTATAAGAGTATTAGGTATTGGACTTAGAAATTAGAGCACACACTTTATTCTTATTCCTCTTGGACTTGTGTCCTACTTGTGAAAGCCAAAAGCCTTCAAAGTTTAGTCATTTTCAAAGTCTAATGATTCTTCTTATCATTAATCTTGGGTGATTGAGATTAAAAATACTTTAAAAAACCTTTTTCATAACCTTTGGATCGTTCAATTTTATGATTTAAAAAATATAATCATAACCCTTGGAAGTTGGACTTGGACAATGCATTTTAAAAATAAGAAATTTTAAGATTTTATAGTAGGACGAGAGCATCTCTAGAATCCATTTCGACTAATTATATTGGCGGAATAAATCGTCTTTCTTAAATAATCATCCTTATTAATCAATGTAAAAGACTAAAAGCTCACTTATTTAACTTTTTTAAACAAGGAATATTAAAAGTATTTAATTTGATACCAATGATATAGTGTGTTTTGTAAGTGACCAAGGGGTGGTCTAATGTTTAATAACTAGTATTAAACCTGTGTAAATTGTACGAGTATCCTATTTTAAACGTTGTTAGTACTAAGAAATATAAAAAAATTCATTTATATGAAGTCGAATTTTAAATTTTAAATTTGAATTATAGATTTCAATAGCAATTAAAACATTGTACGTACGGTTCTAATAATGTTTTTATAATTTTAACAGTACATATTTTATCAAAAATTATATTCTAACAAAATTAGCATATTAATGTACGGAAATAGAATAAATTTTTTTTATCATAAATAAGACCAAAATAAGACCACTTTATATATAAACTAGCAAATTTTATCATAAATTTTATTTTATTTTAATAACCAAAAAATTTATGATAATTTATACTTATAGCTTGCAAATTTAAATTTGTTAGTATACATCGTAAACTATCGTGTTACTAAATAAAATTAAATCAATATGTTATCTTTTGGGCTATTTCTTTCAGATTAATCTTATGCTATAGGACAGTCATACAGAAAAGTTATAAGAAAATCGTATCTTATTTGTTGGCTTGTAGGGCTTGGGGTTCGAAAAGGTCTAAACTCTGAAGAATATGTACATGCGAAGCATTTACTGGGTCAAATTTGAAGTGCTGCCTGCTAAATCATCACAATTCGAAATCTAAGAACAAAAATGAATAGGTAAAGGAGGACGCGGTTAGCTGTTTCCGTCTCTATCAACAGGGGGCTAACGTACCCCTCGCAGCCACTAAGCTGTGGGTACTTGACCAGATAGAGGGCTGGGAAAGAACACCCTCCTTAAGGCCTTGAAGGACGGATTACAATGCCGGCATTAAGGGTAAGAAACACGAAGCAAGCTAGTACCTAATCATTCAATTTGTTTTCGCAAAAGATGCAAAGACAAGCTTAGGTAAGGTTGAAAAGTGAAATGCGGCGGGGATAACCGGAAAAGGGCATGTGGTATGCGCCTATTCGGTGATTGTGGAGTGGTCTTACCCTGTTCAGACTAATAGGTTCCTTCTAAACCGAAATGTTGGTAAACACAGTTTTGTTCGTTCTGCACAGAATCATGGGCATAGACTAAAACTGTAGAGACTCAACAATGTTAGTAAACACAGTTTCGTTCGTTTTGTTACCAACCCATATAGAGCATACTCAATTACGGGTTGCAAAATTTGCAATCTAAGAAAATTTACATCCCATAATCAGAATTATTACCTAGAAACTAGTTAAAAAAACACAAGGGGGATATAAAAACCGAAACCAATTACCATAAAAACATGCGCATCTGTAAAAAATAGTCATCGAACAATGTCATAACAAAACTGACAAGATCACATTTGGCCATTAATGAGTTTCCCAAGTATTCTAAGCTCAAGATGATACACTGAACTACTTCCAGAAGACAAGAAAAACGACCGACCACTCAATACCAAGAACTTGAACCAAAAAGAGTCGGAGGAAAGATTCTTAGAAGATGCGGTAGGGTCTTCCCATGGTACTCTTCAGGTACAAGCACCTAACCTGTAGAATATAACACGATTACACGCTATCAGCCTTATGGACAAACTACAATCATATAATCGTTGAGTCAAGAAATGTGTGAAACAATTCAAACTTACGTTTTGCCAATTCTTCTTCAAGAGGGAGACAAGGAAGTTAACACTCATTTGCACGTTCTGGAAGATCTGCTTCTCATCCATGCCGCAGTTACCAACAGCAACACCCATGCAGAGCACTTTCTTCAGTTGGAACTTGATGGTGGCTTTGGTCTCGTTCACCTTGTTCTCGAGAGGTTCTTGATGGTTGACGAGAGTAGGGAACTTACCTGAAGATGTAAAATGAATGAACAATTCAAAATTTTAGAATTTGAAACAATGGAGCGAAATAAGGAAAACAAAATACACTACTTTGGCCAATCAATTATATTAAACGTTTCTATGAACAAGTGTAGGTCGACAATAATCTGCAAACTTAACGTTTTATCATTTTTCATGACAGATGTAGTCCTGTGACTCAAAAATCTAACCTTAACTGATACAGAACTTAGTCTTGTGAGGCACCTAACTTTTGTACAAACAATTGACACGACATTAAGCAGCAACAAATAATTAGTAACACAGGAATAGTTCACGTCTTGTAGCACTAGAATATGGGGTTCCTTTTGAGAACAGCTGTTGTATAGTTAAGAACAAGCTATTCAAAGAAATGTGATTGCTTGCAGAGACTTATTGGTGAAAATTGTGAACGGTAAAGAAGTATACTTGCCTGCCTTGTTGAGACCAGGTCCAAGCAAACGGGGAATCTGCTTGATGACAGATTCGGAAGCAAGGAAAGCATGGTACTTCTTAGCAAGCTTCTTAACCATCTTCTTGTTTTTGTTAAGCTTTTTCAATGCTTCCACATCCATCCATTCCAAACCGATTCTCTCAGCCTACCAACACAAGTTTACACAGTCGGTAACAGTCAGGTACAATGCCACATGGTCAACATCAATGAGTAGGAGACATGCATCATTTCAAAAGATATGTACTTCAATCAAATAGACGAAAGGTTGCAATTTTTCTTACCTCTTCCACGTGTTGAGCATCTCCAAGCATACAGACTTTCATCTTAGGACGAGGAACATGGGGCAGTTTAACGGATCCACTGAAACGCTTATCCTTTTGGGGATCATAATTCTTCAGACCAATCTGAAGCTCGATTGTCTGAACAAATTTCCTCTCCTTATCCTTAACATCAGTCATAATGTTTGTGATAGCTTCTCTCAGGCCATCACTTGATAACTTACTGCAGGAACCATATACAGACATAACACACTCATATTCATTCAACAATCCACCTACTACTTTGGTTAACACTGCACTCCTCAATGTACTACGAATATTCTTAGCACATTACTCAGCTACATATATTCACATGTCCACAGCTACAAGTCACGAAAACTCAATAGTTTCAACGTAAAATGAATAGTTCATCATTGATTTGCACATAATTCCAATCGTCAGACGAAACATAGTGAATCACCTGATTTCCAATATATTAACCCCAACACATCAAATACACCAAATTAAGCGAAACAAGTCTTGCAATCTCACCTACACATAATTCCAGCATTACGGTTACAAAGGCGGTAACTAAAAATATTATAGCTTTGGTATCGCTACAATTTCACAAACCATCTTCACATTTCACTAAAATTTCATTACTGTGGATTCCGATTCACGATTTATCATGTTTTTCACTCCCTTTTTCCTAATTCATTACTCCCTCCGTCCTAATCATTGTCGATCTTTGATTAAAATACAGTCAACAAAAATAAAATCGTAAACAAATGACCGGGACAAAGCACGTATCTTTTAATCAAGAACAACACCATAATAATCACAACAATGTAAATCTAGTAGTATAAATCAAACACATGAAAAATCACACTGTAAAAAATATCTCAATATTCCGAATTTCTATTTTTTTAGGATGAATAGTAAATATAAATCTATATAAGGTTAAACTAATTATGAAATCAAAAAAATCAAAACTTGAGAGTGCCCTTTGAATCAACTAGCATTATAAACAAGAACAACAACAAAATAATTACAAAAATGTGAAGATTAGCAAAAATTAATGTACCTCATGATGAATCAAACACCAAAACCTGCAAAAATAAAAAGACAAATGAAAAAATTAGATTAAAATGAAATTAAGGTGATTAAATTAGGTTAAATTCATGAATCATGATGATAATCTAAAAATGAGTGAAGAGAGTGAGTGATTTGATTACCAGAAGAGAGAGAAAGAGGGGTTTAGGGTTTGTGGCTGCTGACTAAAATCAAGAGTATTTGAAGGCGATTTTGGATTGGATGTTAATTAGTGAGATGAACCCTAATGGGCTTTTTTTTTGTTGTTTTGGGCTATTGCTTTGGCACATTAATTTTTGGTAATTTTATAAATTTATTTATGGGTAGGTGCGAATTATCTGTTTCATTTTTGGTTCGCGTTGTCTCTTTTAAATGGACGTTGTGTCAAAAAGTAGAAGTGGAAGTCATATAAGAAGAGAGTAGAGTTGGCATAAGCTACCTCGGCCTAAACTGCCGAAATCCGACCCTGTAAAACTTGAAATTGGTTTAACTGAAACAAACTTGACTTGAGTCGCCTGATTCGAACGTGACCCGACAACGAATTAGCTTATTAATGGTGCACATAAGACCTACTTGATATTTTTATTAATCACTTTCACTTTAAACTAGAGTTTAAGCTAAAATTAATGCATCCATACATTTTTTTTATATGAAATTATAGTTCAGTTGAATACATAAGATGTAAGCGTGACCCGACGATGTCTCCACCCAATGATGACTCGGCATGGAAATGTACCGATTCGAACTCATTAGTGCTTCAACGCAACCTAACCCGCTTTGACCTAACCTGTTACCGACCCAAATGACCTAGTTAACGCCTCTTTATGTTGAAGTTACTTCATCTTCTTTCCCCTTGAGTGATACTTACCATTTCTAGTAATGGGTTAACTTTGACTATCAATTTAAAACATAATGTGGAATTTGTTCAAAAGAGCTTGATTAAGAATGAAATAAAATGTTGGTGCATTCATGACTTGGATTCAAATCTCTTCGGCGTTAAATCTGTGCTTACCAAAAAAAAAAGTTAAGAATTTATGTGATAGGGTGATTACCATATCAATGGCCTATATGTGTGGTTTCTTTTGTTCGTTCATACGGTGAACTGCTTTTCCTATGAGTAGTTTATTCTCCTCTAATCTTATGAAGTGTCGCTCTCTTCTTATGAATCCTCAACAACCATGGGATTTCCAGCAAACGTCCCGAGCTTTATGAGAGTCATAGAGTTTCTTGCTTCGCCTTCCATGTTATATTAAGACAACAGTAGCACAAAAGATGAAGCGACAATGATGACCTTAGACGAAGCAACTACGATGAACTTTACTCCTAGAGGTAGAAATATTACATGCATCTAAATGCCGCATAGTTACAACTTACAACTTACAAGGTTTAGGAACCCAAAACAAAAATTACAGCTCGATTCGTCCCACAGTAGGAATGCAGAACAAGGCCCCAACGTGTAAGTACAATAAAACAACCTAACAATTCTGAAGGCTCATACAGTTCAGTGTAAGACGAAACATACAGGTACCTTGTTTAAAATGAGCCCACAGCTATAATATTGTTGGTGATGCTGACGGAATTCAACCCGGATCATGAATACCACCCTTCATCACCTTCAGTTTATAGGATTAAAGCATGTCATGTTTCGCAAGTGAAAGAAACGGTTGAGACTCCAATCTTTGATGTGTGTCGATTGCTGTAGAAGATCCAGAGGATAGTCAATAAGTCAATGAAGGTATGTACTTCAAGAAATAGACTTACTCCCTCTTAAAAGCGTTATAAAGGTGAGATGTGAACACTGAAGAAGCGCGGAAACTTATTGCAGCAAGCATCAGGAAAAATGCATAACAGATGCAGAAGTTGATGCCCAGAAAGTATGTCAGCTGCAAGAAACCACTCATATCTGATGTGGTGTAGAAGTATATACTATACGCAAACATAAATATAGCCGTTGATCCACCACGCAGTACCGATCTGCAACAATTTGTTTTGAGATTATATCATGATTATAAGAAACAAGAGGAAAATGAATAGCAAATCTGTGAGACTATGGCAAGTAGACGTGGCAAACGGGTCACTCGACTATGGTCATTATGGCCTTATGGGTTTGGTCATTTTTCGGATGTGCAATAATATAATGATTTCAGATATGACAAAGTTTGGCTTCGGTCTTGCAACACTCAAGTACCATCGGATTAATTTTGGATACTGACTACAAAGTTTTGAGCCGGATCTTAAGGACTACTTCGAGTTGTTCTTTCTGGGGCGGGTCTTTTCAGGTCGGGTCAGTTATGCCAGATTTATAGGGACGAGCTTTAATTATGTGATTATGTCCATTTGGACAATATTGTACGTCTGTACACTTGTGTTTAAAAGATATACAACAAAATAATAAACAAGGCGTACCTCCACCACCATCGAGGATCTTCGGCAGAGAGTTGAATGAATGTCAAACCAATGCTCAAAACAGCAGTAAGACAAATGAGGATCGAGAAAGTGACAGACAAAACACCTGGTTGTGTGAACAATTTGTAGCTCCATAAGCTGGCGTAAAAAAGATGCAACTCCACAAGGACTCCACTGAAAGGTAAGAGCCCTCCTACAACAACTTGGCTCTGAGTTTTCATATACCAAGTTAATGGAGGAATCTCCCTCGAGGATCTCTTAGGCGAAGGCAATGGTTTCCTACAAGCGTAGTGATGGCCAACGATCCCTCCGAGTGCTAGAAAAGGGACGGTGATAAATAAATATACGAGCAACAATAGAATAATAGTCCCGAAAGGAAGGGCGGCTGTGGCTCCATACAATACAGCAACTGTATTCAGGACCGATAGCACAAGTAACACTGGCCCCATTAAGATTATCCCTGTCAGCAGTACACTTTTTTCCTGCATGATTAGTTGTCGGAAACGGAATCAGAAATGTACAAGTTTGATTTGTCTCATGTATCTGAATTAACTTCGGGAAATAAGTTATTACCCATCCAGTTTTAGCAAACTGCCAATAGAATGAAACGGTGGTATATCCAGCAATTGCAGATGTCAAAGTGTACATCGCAATAAGAGATGCCCACACGGTCCCACGACTGTAAGGCTCGATAATACTGAGTGACATCAATACTAACAAGGAGCAAATCCTGAAAATATTTACAAGGAGAAAATTAGAGCTGGATTAGCAGGTTTGCAGAGAATCATACTTGAAACATGATAATTAACTTGACGGAAATAGCCATCGCACATCCACAGACATGAAAGCCTACGATCAGATACTCATGAAAATACTGAAAATATTTACAAGGGAGAAAATTTCACAAAAAACTCAAGATATACGATGGTCGATGGCAATGTAAACCTCAAATTGCCACACTCAGTAAATTAAATACGGAGTAATATGGAATAGCATTAAAGAATTTATCTTCTACAACTTTTTTCTTCTATATACCAAGTCAACTTACATTCCAAAAGATTCAAAGACTCATTATTCACCGTCTCTGACGGAATTAAAGTAAAATGATTCAATAAGCTATTACACATCTTAAATAGACTAATACTCAAACATTTTGTGCTACCAACAATACACTTTACTATGTGTAATCAGAATAGGATATTAAGATAAAACAAATGTATTCAGGCTACAAAAGATCACCAAGAAACGAGACATATTTTGAGGCGTGATTTGGAACTTGCAACGACAAAAACGGAACTTGAATATTGTGTAAGATGACTAAGATCAGCTGATATGCAATTACTCATTACAGCATTCTTTCTTCACATATTAGGGAATCATAAACCAGTCAGGTATGTAAGTCATTTCAAACTAAAGTTAAGGCCCAAAAAACCGAAGACTTGTTGTAAGCTTTCCCAGGAGCAAAATTATCAGAAGGGAAGGTGCATAGGCAAAATCTTTATATAAATTCAGACATGTTATGGATCCGAGTTGCCTTACACAAGAAAAACTTGGGTTCCACATCCAAGAACAGCACATAAGAGTGACAAGTATGATGGGCATCTGAAAATATCACCATCAACGCATGCTCGTCCAGCCTCATTATCATCATCTCCGTGGAAATACCTGAATACAAAATCATTAACTGTCGAGTGCAAATGAACCAAATCCTTATTGAATAATCATACTACTTTAAAGCAATAGATCTGTAACAGCTGGACATGATGATTACTTTCTCAAATCACTCTTGAGATTCCACCGGTATAGCAGGGCTACTAATGTTACGGAAAGCATAAACACAACAGCTGAGCTGATGAGAGAAAACCAGTGAAGTTGCTGAACTGGTGGAAGTAAAGAAGCCTTTGAATATCTACTCATTCTGGTCGCGAATGTCGCAGAAGATGCATTCCAAATAACTGAGTATGTAAATTTGACATCAATTTCAGAATCCTCTGTTATGTCCACAACATGTTCGGGATCACTGAAAGCATGCACTTCTACAACATGATCGTCATTGTATAAAAATTCGAACCGTACGTGAGTGAAAAGATACGATCTTGGTCCTTTCCCATCACTCCTCAAGCTCTCTCCTTCATTCTTCCCGACAAATCCCCAGAAAGGAAGGTCATCATAATGCATCTGGAAATAAAAATCTCTTTGAACTGCATCACGAAATTTAATAACTTCTTCCCGTTTAAGAGTCTTTCTGCATAGCATCTTTTCTTCTTTTATCTCCTTGAACTTTATTTTATAGCGAGTGTTTGTTAAACGGTCACCATTGAGCACTTCCCCCAGTGATTCCTTCTTATTGATAATTTGGCCTGGGAACAGAACCAGCAGCTAGAATCAGATTGTTTGCTACCTTGAAGTAGTAAAGCTTTATCAGTCATTTCATCCTAAACCGATAAATAGGATAACATGCTCGCAGACCAAGATGGTTATTGATTTAACAATGTGCCTGAACATATGTGCATCTTATGAAATACTCCAATATCCCCAACCCTATTTACTGATGAGCCTATATTGACCTTCACATCCTCACCAAAGAATTGTCGGAGGCAGTATTACATGCAAAACCGACCCATTAATCACATAAAATGAGAAGTAAAATGTATTTGAGTTGTCTTCATTTGTAAGACAATTTCATACAAGACTTGCTATAATATCATACATTATATTTTATTATTCTCTACCAAATTAATTCATCCTTCCACAAGACAGTAGCAGTAAACCGACTTCCCATATTCATTTAACATCGATCAGTTGAAAGTTAGTCCATTGAAGTGACGAAATTGAGGGTTAAAACCCCGCAAACATATTTAGTAACTAATGAATATTAATTCTATCATTTGTTGTAACATGCTAGAAAATGCTCTAACCATAAGACAACTAGCTGACCTGGGGAACAGAATGGCAGCTCATAGTATTCATACGTCTCACTGCACATCGAAAAAATAGCCTATCAAATTTCTCTCAAAGGTTATCAGGGTACAGAGAAAACACCCTATAACAGGCAGCTAGAATGTCAATGTGTTGAAATGAAACCTCGTAAATCCATTGATCATACATTCATACCAAATCTACAAAAAAATACAGCAATATATCCACAGTTTTAATAAACATTCAATCTTCCCTCTTCAGCCTTCCATGTATATATTCCAGATATAATACAAGATTTTGCTTAAACGGTTAAACCAGACAACGACTCCCAAAAATTGCGGGGTAGGATGAAAATTGAGTCGAGAACTACATCAAAGTACCGCTACTTCACAATAGAAAGTAGCGCAACCACTTTAGTAAACCATTTTGCTTAAACCATACAACAAGATTACCCAGAAGCCTCAATGACTTCCCAAAATTACGAGGTAGGATGAAACTTGCGTCGAGAACTACTTCAAAGTACCGCTACTTCACAATAGAAAGAAGCGCAACCACTTTCGTTAACCATTTTGCTTAAACCATACCCTAAACTACAATTACAGCTACAAATTACAATGTGGGTAAATTAATAAAATGGATTGTCACTGTAATTACCAGTATCAGTGCACTAATCATACAAAGTTCCAAACTTTAGCTAAATCAAATTAAAAATAGCAAACTTCATTAGCTGAAAATAATTCAACAAATGCTTAATACTAATTTAAATTAAATTGAAATGCAAAAAAGGGGAAAGAATTAAAACAATTAATCTATAAATAAATATAATAAAAGAAGATAAATTTGCAGGGTACCTGGGATTATTTAATGGTCCAACAATGTTGGCAAAAAAAGGGACATGATCACCAACATTGTAGTGATGATTAAGAGGAGAATTAAAGGATGAAGATATGGGAATAACCCAGAAATTAATCAAAGTTGGTATTATTATTACTAACAAAGATTGGATCTTTGGCATGTTTAGCTGTGTAATTGTGTTCACTGTTAGTTCATACTTTGTGATTTGTTTTTTTGGGAGGTAATGTCGTATTGATGGAGTAGTGGGAGGTACGTGAGTCGTACTCGTATCGTATGTAGCGAGCTATAAGGACGATTTTGATGCTAACGAGATTTGAAACCACGATTTGAGTAGTTCCTAATTTCCTATAACGTACTCCGTATGAGTTAGTGTTATTGTCAGTTGATAATCGATTGCGTCGCTTGATACGTGGGAGATTAAGATTAAAATAATCTATCGTAACACATTGTATTTTTAATAGCTTATTTATTTATGTAATTAATCACGAGTATGGAACAATTAATTTCTTAAATATTTAAAGAACAACCTGAACTTAAGTTGCCATTAATCACCCCTAAATTTCAGACATGCTCGATTTGGTGCTAAATGTCTTCATAAAATCATAATGTCCATTACACATATTCAAATTACTCATATGGTCGCTCTTATAATTAAATAAATAAATATACACCTCCATTATGTGTCAAAGAATCGGATTCTTAACTTTGTTTTTTGATTTTTAACTTTTTTTTTGCCTCTAGTCACTTATTATAGTGAAGAGTCACAAGTCATTCATATTTCATCACTTCCTTACAAGTGTTACAAGTTTACAACATATCATGGTCAAGACTTTTCCCTTCTTCTTCATGGTTCTTAGTGGAAAAAATTTCAGATTTACATGACCAATTGTCGTGAACTTGGAACATAAAAGTGAGAGGAGTATCCTGTTATTTATTCCCTCATTTGCTCCCCACTTGTCTTCCACTTGCTTTTTATGAAAGTGACTTCCGTTTTAAACCCCGTCGTAAGAAAGACTTGTTGTGAAACTAAAACCTCTATACTCATCAACTCGATGTTCAAATCGCTAAACATCAACCTTTTAAGAAGCTCAACTAAAGTCAAGTGTTCACCAATTCAGAATCGGATTAGACCGAAGAAACCAGAAGCAAGAACACCCGAAAACCCAATTCCAAAGAGCGAACCGGTTAAGACTCGACTCAGGCCTAAACCCATTAAGTTTGATTTTTTTTTTCCCGAGTCGGACCGTACTTGACCATCTCGAAGGAAATTTTCAGTTTTTGTAATCCCGAGAATGGCTACTTGATTTTGCAGACCCGAGGATCACACTGTTAGGTATTAGGCATGGTCCGGACTCCGGGTTGGTCTCAGTCCGATTCGCCGGTTCGAACCACTTCATGAACACACCCTTACTCAGGAAGCCAGGACCCAGGAATGTGTTAAATAAGCCATCAATTTCAATTGTGCTCCTACTTTAACCTCACATTTCCCATAATTTCAACATTGTTGGACCGTATCTTTATCCGGGTCGTCTTTCATCGCACTCTTCTCAACTGGGTACGTTTCAATTTTCTCAGTTCTGATTTTTAACAAGATTTTACACTTACTCTTTTAATACATTTTGACTACATGATTATACTTTTATTTAGATTATTGTTAATATTTGCAATACCACTTGTGACTTATGATTTGGTAAATATAGTTGCTAAAGTTTTGATCTTTTTGTGTTTAGAAGAGCAAAATTGGTCTAATACCCTAACAAAACGATATCGGGTTAATGGGTTTAGTGGCGAAGTTAGGCGGGGGCTAGCAAGGGTGGTTGCCCCTCGAACAATTAAAAAAATTGAAATTTCAGGGTTGGGTTTAACACAAATTCTCATTTAAGACGGGATTATCCGTCTGAGCTTAAAACGGGTCAAATACATACCAAATCAACCCGCCTAGGAAATACCAAAAGTTTTGTCTTTAATATCACCATTTTTTGGTGGCAGTATTTGAGACATTTGACCCGTAGTAAAGCTTAAGATAGATAGTGCCCGTTTTAAGCGAGGAAGACTTACTGTGAATTAATGATGGATATATACTCTAAAAATGTGATTTTGTTGTGGAATGTGTAGTAGTAATCATCTAATGTCTACTATTGGTAGTTTTTGTGTTAGTTTTGATGGTGAATAACTGGATATACAATAAAGATGCAATATTTTTAGTTGAAATTAAAGTCGGTGCATGACCCGCACATACGGAAAATTAAAAAAAATGCGAGTTCTAGTTGAAATTTCCGATATTTTTCTGCTTTACTTTATCATGTACTTCGCCCCCGCTGAAATTTTCTGCCTCTTAGCGTCAAATCCTAGTTCTGCTATATATGGACGATGATGCAGTGTTACGTTTTTAGTTTTGCTGAAAGTATTAGACTGTGATATGAATCATATGATTTTTGACTTTTGGGTTGGATATAAAGTTTAAACTTTTCTTGAAATTGAAGAAGTAACCCTAAACCCCTTAATGTATATTGTTGTTAGTTTTAGGGTTGAATTTAATGATGGATATATACTCTAAAGGTGTGACCTTTTTGTTGAATGTGTAATAGTAATCGTCTAATGTCTACCGGTGTTAGTTTTTGTGTTAGTTTTGATGGTGGATATATACTTGTAAGATGCGATCTTTTTGTCGAATGTGTAGTAGTAAATTAGTAATCATCTAATGTCTACTATTGGTAGTTTTGTGTTAATTTTGATGGCGGATATATACTTTAAAGATGCAATCTTTTTGTTGAATGTGAAATGGAGTAGTAATATCTAATGTCTATTGCTGTTAGTTTTAGGGTTGAATTTGATGGTGGGAATATTAGATTTGATCTTTTTGTTTAATGTGTAGTAATCATCTAATGTCGACTGTCGAATGTGAAGTAGTAATATACTAATATCTACTATCTACTCGTATCCGCTTAGTTAGGGGCCTTCTCAAAGTAAAGGTTCATGTAGATTCTCTTCTTTTCTCAGTTGGCCAGCATTGGAATTCTTTCTTTGGTCGAGCCTTATTCGGACTTCAATCAATCTATCACTCGCCGCTCTGTCATTGTCTGATTTTTGGTTGTTTGATCCCACTCGTCCACACCACAATGTCTACCAAGCTATAAAGGTCTTTCTTCGTTTCCTGGCGTAAAAAGGATTTTCATCTTGTTGAGTTAAGTTGGGTGATTTAACCATTCAGCCTTTATGGTTGAATTTGATGGTGGATATAGATTATAGCATGGACAATCTTCCTGTTGAAGTGGTTGGGAACATACTATCGTGCCTTGCGGCTGCTAATGACGCGGTGCGCGCATCTTGCACATGTTGGAAATGGAGAAATGCATTTCGCTATTATCTCCGTTCTCTCAAATTTCGCTTTGATGATTCGCCTGCTTATTTCGCTCCGGAAAGCGAAATCTGGACCTTTATTACAACAACAATTTTCTAAACTAATGGCTTACAGGAGCTGTCAATTATAATGGATGCTGAGGATCTTTCTTTTTTTCCTACTTCTACAGTGACTGATTGGCTTGTTTATGTCAGGGAAAGTTTAAAGAGCTTGCATACCAGTGTAAAAACTAACCCTGATATTAACATTCTCGATATTTATGGAAGACAAAAGCTGGAGAAGTTGGTTGTTTTTCACAATAGCATCATGGGTGTAGAGCCCAAGTACCATTTACTTCCTTGTCTCACTTCCCTTTCCTTGAATCTTCTATCCATTTCATCGGTGAATTTTAAGCTTCTCCTTACTGCATGCCCAAAGATCGAGACTTTGTCCCTGTTTGAAGTGGATATCGTGCCACCAGATGCCAATGGTCAAGTAACTTTAGAGTTGGGCAGTTCATCATTAAAGGCTATATATGTCGAAGACTTGGCTTTGGATGAGTTCATTTTAAAGGCTGACTCTCTTGAAAAGTTGCATTTTAATGATTGTCTCATTGAGCAATTTAATTTCATCGGAAAGGGGAGTTTGAAGCATTTTGAACTTGAGTGTTATGATCTTAGGGATGGTGGTAGTAATATTGATTTGGGTGAAGTAAATCTTGAGATTGTCAAGGTCAACCACTGCGAATTTAGTTGGCTCAAATTCTACAAAATGATCTCTAGATCTTCTAATTTGAGAGTTCTCCGTCTTGGACATGGATTTATCAACGAGGTTGTATATTTGGAAGCCATTGCCAAAAGCTTTCCCTATTTGACAAATTTTTCATTTATATGCGACGTGAGGGGGAATTGGCTACATAGCCTTCATTTTATTGAGGAGGGTTCTTCTCAATTGCAAAATTTAGTTGTCCTAGAAGTTGGATGGACCGCGATTTATGACCAATTCTTCCCATTTCTGGAAAGTTTCCTTGAAAAATGCCCCAACCTAAAGAAGTTGAACATTCATGGGAAGGTTTCTAATGCCAAAACGCCAGAAGAATATCAAATATTGGCGGATTTAACTTCCTCTATGATTCAGTTAATGCGCAAGTACATGCATGTTGATGTGCATTTTAAGTACAAGTAGAACAACACTTCAGTTTGATGAAACACATTCTTATCTGTGGAATTATAGATCATTATACTCCTCTCCTATCTTTTAGGGTAACTTAGGTATGAACGACTTGGGTAGATGACGTGCATCAGATTCTACCTTTTAGTGTGCCGAAATTCTTTCAGGATCCAGATTACTTCTTTCGACTCTCTGAAGCTGTATTGCTTAAGCTCAACATTCTTTCATTGTGCCCGGCATATGGCTGCATCACCTGTCCATGCTGGTGCGCTCTTCTATTTTGCTGCAGAAACAGTTTTTTAATATCCATAGCTGGCCTTGCCTTTGGAAAATTTCTAGACTCGTACTTTTCCTTTTATTGTGTAAAGGGAGCCACAATAACATTTGTGATGCAGGTCATGAGTACCACTAAATATGACTTTATGTAACTGAAAATCTGAAATGTCGTTCTTTGCATCTTTGGATCACATCTCGTACTCATGATCACCCTACAACCCATTCCGTTTGCAGTTTATTGTTGGAAATGGTGTGAGACTATTAGACCGACGACATGGTCTAACAAGTCGATGTTTTTATGTACAGTCAAATTTCTTGTCTTGCAGGTTTTGGCTTCTTCATTAGATAAATACCATCTTCGGCACTTTAGCTATCAACTCAGACAAAATGATACTCTCGAGACGCTCTCTTTTAGTTCAGGTATACTGACATGATTATGCCTTTCGAGTCCTGATCCCTGAATCCTGAACTTGATGCCTGAAATTTCGTTCTTCAATGTATATACCAACATGTTCTTCTGTTTATCCCTGAATCCTAAACTTGGCTCACTAATCGATCATTGTTTCGGCTTTGCTATGTCTAAATGAGCTGTAGTTTCCTCTGTCGTGGTTGAATGAATTTCGGATATTTTCTTTTCCAAACACCCTGACTCTCGCTGTTAGGGCTCAGAAGAGAGAAATGTTGCCTGTAACACGGTCTGCGGATCAGCTCAAACTGTGAACCAAGTATTCCTCTTCCATAAGAGCTTTTGTGATCGTTTGGTTCACCATGGGGATAAAATGCCTAAAAGTTCACACTTTTTATGTGAACCGACAAAGCTAATTGAGACTCAGCACGGAGGAAAGGTAAGCAACTTACTCCATTTTTGACGATTTTAACTTTTAAGAATTTCTAGTTCATGTAAATTGGTTCAACCGAGTATCAAGTATCAAACGACTCTAGTAATCCCCATAGATTAGAATTCACATGTCTTCCCGTGAGCAACCAAACGATCACTTAACAAAATTTCGGGTTCTACTTAAAGCAATATCCGGAACAATTAGGATAATGATTAATCCATAATTAGTCAATGATTATTATCCTCTTTAGAACAAGAAGTCTTTTTCTATCAACAACTTGATAGAAAAAGTAAGAAACTTGAAACAATTGCCCCGACCAAAACCAAAAGATCCAACCTTTTAGAACCTGAAATTTAGACACCCACCGTCCATAAGGTTAATATACAAAAGAATATGACACTCCTATTAATTTATCAGTAGGTCTTGCTTAAGACGGGTCGGATCTTACAACGGGTATTTTGTGAGAGGAAATGGGTAAAGGGGACAAGGTGGGCTCCCCCCATGTGCTCTCCACTCACCCTTGATGGGTATTTTGTGAGAGAATATGGTATCCGTCTTAAGCTTAAGACGGATACCTCCGTCTGAAATAAGAATTTGTGTTAATTTATAACTTTGATTTGCTATTAGTATATTTGCATGAAGAACACTACTTTATTCCACCATTAACATAAAACTCTACTTCTGCAATGTCAACTATTTTAGTTGGTTAAGTCATGGAACGGTTTGGTAGGCTTGTGACCTGGCCGGGATTGAAACTTGTTAACATCAAAATCGCCATAAACTATCAAAAAAAAAATCGCCATTATGTCTCTTTGCTTGTAACAAATCCATGGGAACTCTACATTCAAGCTCGCGCTTAACTGAAGTATTCGAAACACCTTTTGTAGTTATACTCTCAACTCTATATTCAAGCTCACGCTTAATTGTAGTACTCATGATTAGTAAAAGAACTCACAACTATGACTCGACTCTGCTCATTTACAGCCCTACTAGTAGTTTAAGCCATACTACTTCAACGTTTTTTTTTGTTTTATTTACGGTTTAAAGATAATGGAGTAGCTAGTAATCGAAATAATAAATCAATAGTAAAGAAGATAACACATGAGAAGTTTGATAGTTGCTTTCAAGACAAGAAGAATGATAATGAAATCATTAGAATGATTGCCCATTTTTAATACCAATAAGCTAACTTTCTTTTGTTCTTTGTACTTTATCTTTAGTTGATTGGTTTTAGAAGCTTGATTTAAGTACAATAAACTTGCAATCACCTATTTATCATAGATTATCCAAAACACAAATATTCACTAAAGAATCACACGCTTGCATTTCATTCTATAGTAATGTCTTATCTTACATCCTTTCCTTTCCTATTTTTTATCTTGATGAGTTTGCACTATTCGAAAGTTCAACTGGTCTCCCTTCAGACGGGTTTTGAGACCATTTATATACAGCCAAATTTAATTAACCACTTTTGAAAAACAAGTTACCATAAGCTGTCACACTAACTGGATCATTATGGTTACATATAACTATAAATCGGTCACAAAATCCCGTCTATTATGGATCAAGAACTTGCCTACAAAGTGTCACTTGACCAAAAACATTAGCATGTCACTAATAAACTAATGATATAGTTGGAACATAAATCTCGAGTTCAAATGAATACAACAGTGTTAAAATTAGGATAATTCTGATCTAATGATCACGAGTTTCAAATTAAGGTTATGATTCGTGAGTATCACTTCTCATTGACTATGTTGTGGTGATGCAACATAGTTTTCAAAAACAATCTACCTTAAGTTGTTATGTAAAGAACTCCGTCCATTGGGATTTGAACTCGTCTCACCGGTCATAAACAGAAAACTATTGATATTGACATAAGCAATACATAAACATCAGTTTAATGCTTAAGCAAAGAAGAGACTATTATATGATACATTAATTAGTTAGTTAATTAATGAGACTTATAAGTCTAAAGATTAGTTTACAAACAAAGGATTAGAAATTTAGAACCAATAACTCTTGTAAGTAAGATAAATAAACAAGCAACATAGTTATAAAATTGAATTATAAAATTAGTTTGAAAAGAACTGCAGCATTCATGCATAGAATCTTTTGATTGCCTAATTTCTCAAGTTTCCCATTTTTTTCCTAAACTATGGAGTGTTTAATTTGCACTTTAATGTTGAAGAAAATTAAAATAATATTAGGAGAAGATCAAGTGTTAAAAGTCTAACCCATTGAACGAATGTCCACCTGAATCAGGGACTTTTATTTATTTTTGGACCAATGTTTTGTTGTATAAGGAATAATGGGTGGAAAGTTTATTTGATATTTCATAGTTAAATGACGGTTGTGCTGGTTGCTTACTTTATCCCTTCTAGTGGTTTGATATCTGTAAATCAGAATTGAACATAATATGACCAATTAACCGTCTACCTTTTCGGAGAGCATCCATGTACAAGGGGTTTACTCATTGTTGTTAGACATCCGATTTACAACATCCACAAGGGCATCAAAATTATATACAAGGATGAGGGATTTCGTTATACTTTCATCTTAACCAGTAGATCACGAAGAGTTATTCGATGAGCATAACATTACAAAGAAAAAAAAACTATGGAAAGTTTATAATTTTGGTTTTGATGAGGAGCATCCCATATCGTAAGTGCAACGATCTCTTTAGGATAGGATAGGTAAATCAGTAGGTATTTTTCTCCTAATTTTACGTTTTTATTTGCAAGAGTTGAATCGAACCTCTAATAACTTGTTTTTAGTAGATGATTAAAATCCCAAACGCTCGTACATAGTTGATGTTATTTCTACCACTTTTCCCTCTATTTTCAAAATTTTATCTTATATTTGTTTATCACTAATAAAAAACTACTCAAATGGTAGGTGTTTTTGTCTTTGAGAAGAAGATAGAAGAAATTATGGGCCAACTACACCCTTAATATATATATATATATTACATATATTTAAGTACTTTAAACCCTCAAATCATTTTAGTTTTTAACAACTCATTACCTAATGAAGGAATAACAATATATATATGATCATCTAATGAAGTTAGTAAGAGAAGCTATCACAAAGAAAAGTGAATTATCAATTAAACATAATATAATTAGTCCTCTAAACATATAAACCACAAATGAAGAAATTTCTATTAAGAGAATGGAATCTTAATGGCATGGTTTTAGGTGATGATAAGGATTGGATGTCGACCTTCTTACAAAGAAAGGAGGGATAATGCCAACTAAATCCTCTCTAAATCCATTGTTTTTAATTATACACAAGTGGATTTGTTTTATAATGTTTTAGTTGACACATATTTAAGAAGATAAGCACAATTTATTATGAGATTAATTAATTATTAGCTCCAATAAATCGACTTTTTTTGCGCTCAATTTCTCACTAAATATAGTCATATAACAATGTTGTTAATTTACAAAATTACGCTCCATTGAAGAAACATTTATTATTATATACTTCCTGCATTCCAATCAATTTTATACATTGGTTGAATATATGCGAATTATATTTTAATCCAATGAATACAACTGACCGGAATAGAGGGAGTATAAATATTTGTGCAAAACCGTCTTATAACAAACTATAGTTATTAGACACAATATTGAACCCATGTTTTTGTCATACCAATAAATAATTTGTGTGTAAAGTTTAAAAACTATAAAACTTACATACAATATTACTTCCATATAATGTGGGATCATGTAATATGATAGGCAAACCAAGTTATTTGAGTCTATGTTAGCTTGAGTGTATTTAGATTAGGAAAAATTTAGCTCATTTGGCAATCCATTCCATGATCCATTGTCATTCTAAAATTGTAAATTCCCTTAAAATATAAGGCTAATTAGCAAAAACTTACCTTGAAAGTGTAATTAAGATGATTATGACAGTCATTAGACTTTGTTGAGTTGCATTATTAATTTTTTTTTGGGTAACTAGTGAATCTGAAGCCACTACTTTTGGTACACTTTAAGTAAGCCGTCGGGTATACTCGATAGGCCCTCAGCCCATAAATACTTTGCTCTTATAAAGGCTTGAACTTGAGACCATTTAAAATTCCACCAAAGTTTTAACCGCACGGCCACACCCTTGCGGGCTAGAGTTGCATTATTATTAGTATTTTTATCTTCAAACTTTAGTACATTGTGTTTTTATCTTCAAACTTTGGTACATTGTGAAGATAGAGTATATAGAGTATATGATTATTGTAATAATGAGATAACACCCTCGAATGATGTATATTTTGTGGTAAAAAATATGAGTTTCAAAGGACTATAAACTTTGTATAAAAATTGAAGTAAGACCATTACACAATGTTAGTTATCCGCCTTCATGTATCCAACGTTAAGACCTTTTATTTGATCATCATTTATAAGTAGGACGATGTTCATTTAACCCTAAACTGAACGATAGCTAAGTTGAACTGAAATAAAATTAACAGAGATAAACGGAAGTCTGAAGTACCATATAAATTTAAGATACCTTTAGCTAAGCTGAACCTAACAAAGCTAGTTTAAACTCTTTAAAGTAAACTTAATTTAAACAAAACGAGTTGAAATTAAGCTCTACAACGAGCTAAGACCAACCAATAAGTCTTGCTTGTGACGGACCGACCCGTCGCAAGCTTGTGACGGACCGACCCGTCGCAAGCTTGTGACGGACCGACCCGTCGCAAGCTTGCGACGGGTCAAATTCCTCTCACACAGAGCAAGTAGCAAGGCAAGTGGGGGGCTCCATTTGCAACCCACTTGCTCTTTGTGGGTGGATTTTGACCCGTCGCAAATACCGATATTGTGAATTGGTGAAGACCAAATGAGAATTTGTGAAGACCAAAACCTAATGAATTCTACCACATATATACCGATATTATACAAAATCGGCTAATCTTATGAGTTTCTACTCTTACCAACTTTATACCAAAGAAAACTTTTTCACATTTCCTCAAATCAATAACAAATTCATAAAATTAAACAAAACATCTTGCATTTCCTACATAGCATTCGTACACCTAAAGAACCAATTACAAAACACAGGCGGTTTAAAAGGGTTACAGACTATAGACTATCACAAATTCTCATTTCAGACGGGACGACCCGTCTAAAAACTTCAGACGGGTCAAGCACCTCATAAGAAAGCAAGTAGGGGGATACTCCCACTTATTCCACTTACTTTTTTGTGAGGGAGCTTGACCCGTCTAAACCATTTAAACGAGTTACCCCGTCTTAAACAAGACATGCTAATAGACTATATAGAAGTGGAGTAGGAAGAGTTATTTTAGTGGCTCCTTTCTTTGACCCCACAATATTATATTAATCAATAAACTTAATTATTTCCCTAAAACCATTAATTTAATCACATTACAATTAAATACTCTTTAAATTTCTTGTCAAACCCACGTAACAAAAAGACGAGGGGCCTGGGTCAGGCCTGTCAAAACTCAAAAGCCCATAATTTCTTTCCAAATATCTGATTTATTCTCATAATTATTTCTCCTTTACAATTTCTTCTTATACTATTACTTGCTAATAAAATAATAATAAAATAAATCATCAAGGTTTTTTCTTCAAAAAGAAGGATATAAATAAAGAGAGAAAACAAAAGTTAGAAGACTAATAATAAAAATGAAAATTTCAAAAGTCTCAAAAGTAATGAGAGTATGATTTATTCATGAAAAAGACTATTAATACTAATAATACATAAAACTTTGATCTTTTTTATTAGTTGGTTTTTTCTTAGTCAATCACTTTGATAAGTAAGTTTTGATATTTGTTCTCTTGGTCACATTCATTTCCTACAACTTACAACAACTACAAGTCTTCATCCAAGTTCTACTACTCCAAAATAACAAAAAACCGACTCGGTATCATTTATCGACTTCTTAAATTTTGATATATTTTGTAGATGTCGTATCAACTTCAAAAAAAAAAATGATCATTTTTTTGAGTTTAATTCATGTATTACTATTTTTTATGTTTTTTTTGGATTAAGATGATTTTATTTATTTATATATATTTATATATTTACATGTTTTTTTTTTATTCAGTTTGAAGTAAAGATTGCATGCATGGCAAGTCAGAGGCTTGGAGAAACGGGATTATCACAATCAGCTGGTCCTTCAAATCATCATAATATCCCATTTTCAGTTCCTCTTCATCATAATCATCATCATATGATCAATAATCATTTCATGTAAGTAATTAATTATTAACTAATTATTTTTCTATAATAATTAACTATCCCTAATCATATATGAATATTACTTTTTTTTTTCCAATATGTTCTTGTATAAGATTGTTATACATCGTATATATACCGTCTTATTTGAGAATTTATGTTACAGAGTATTTGAGTTGGTAAGATCATTTTCCGTCGTATACAGTCTTATTTGAAAATTTATGTAATATTTGAGTTGGTAAGATCATTTTTACATCGTATAATAGTCTTATTCAAAAGTTCATTTTATGTCGTATAATAGTCTTATTCAAAAGTTGATGTTATTCGGTTTATTAATTAAGTTGAACTAAATCCGGTTGCTTAATGTATTCAATTTACACATTTTACAAGAGTTTGTGTGAAACGTGTTTTTATCGACTAGTTGAAATACTAGTCGAAATATTAATACTTGCTAGTTACTTAAATGATTAAATGGTCAAAAATTTATGTGACATGACAATATTTTTATATTATTTTTGGATTATCTATATATCTTGAAACTTTCACAGGAACCAAGGTGGATCTTCGTTTGATTTTGGAGAACTAGAACAAGCTATAGTTCTGCAAGGAGTTAAGATGGGACATGATGAATCCAAACAACGTAAGTTTTTCTTCCTTAAAATATGAAAAAACATTAAATACCGAGACGGCTCGGTATTGTATTCCGTATTTGAGAGAGTGATATCGAGACTTAGTACTTCTCAATAACGCCATCTTATTATTTTCTTTAGAGTTTAGTAGTTTTTATGACGTATAAACTTGTAACAACTCCCTTTGAATGTGTCTTACACATAAGGTACACCCTACAAATTAAGGGTAGTTTACTAGTTTCTATTTCCAATATAGAAATGATTTGTATGAAGCAACAACAGAATGGCGTGGGTCTACATCTTAGGAAAACATGACATCTTTTTATATGATAACTTCATATAATCAAAACTATATATTATACACACAACACATATAAATGTAACATAACCTAAATATTATAGGATTAGGTTTTTATTTTCTTAGTCCATCATCACATTTCATGCTATTTTAGGAAAAAGGTTCAAAACTTGGTATAGTCCAAATTTATTAAATTTCAAAAGTACTTTTTTTTTTTTTTTTTTTTTTTTTTTTTTGATTTTATGTGATTTTGTGCAGCTTTATTTGCACAAAGACCAGCTGCAACTCTGGAGATGTTCCCTTCTTGGCCAATGAGAATTCAACAAACCACAAGAGTATGTACTATTTTTAATATATTTAGTATTATTTTATCTAATTACTTTGACCAACTCTTCTCTTCTTTGGATATTAATGTCTGAAAAATCCAACAACTTTCTGAACCTTCCTTTTGAAAAATTAATCCCTCCTTTTGAAAATGATATATGGCCTTTTGTATGTTTATTTGTGTTTTTTTTTGTTAAATACTAAACAAATTAAGTAGCCGGTTTACATCTCGTAGTACCAGGTGATACTCAATTTCAATATCATCCTTAGAACACTTTTTGTTAACGCTACATCCCATGTTTTGATGAAAATGTTATTTGGCACTTTCTACGTGTTTACTTGTGTTTTTGCCGTCCGATTACAATTCGTCACCTGTTGATACTCAATTTTTAATATTACCCCAAAACGGTTTTTATTAAGGCTACGTTCCATGTTTAGATGAAAATATTATTTGGCCTTTGATTACCATTCGTCACAAGGTGATACTCAAATTTCAGTATCACCCTATAACGTTATTTACGTACTAACACTATGTCTTGTGTTTTGAAAATGTTATTTGGTCTTTGCATGTGTTTACTTGTGTTTTTGGCCTTTGATTTAAAATTCATCACTAGGTGATACTCAATTTTTGTACCACTCTAGAACGTTATTTACGTACTAACACTACGTCCGGTGTTTTGAATTAGGATGGAAGCTCGAAATCGAGTGAAGAAGGAAGTAGTGATGATGAATCAGGATCAGGAGTGAATACAATTTCATCAAGTCAAGCTGATACACAAAATTTAGAGTCATCAGAATCTCCAATGAGTAATAATATAAGAAATCAACAACAAAATTCAGTTAATTTTCAACAACAAGCTAATATTATGGCAAGTGATAGCTCTAGAACTGCTACTTCTCAGCAAAATAATCAAGCAGCTCCTCCTAAGCAACCCCTTGATAAGGTTCTTTTTTATTTTATATCGTCGATAATTCTCAAAAATATCGTAATTATGGAAAATGAGATAACGGTTTGTATTTAGTGCAACGGTTTTACAAGAGACTAGTTGATTAGGTGATTTTCATGAAATTTTATATTTTATATTTTTTGAAAAAATTAATTTTATTTATAAGACAAAAAGGACACAAATCCCAACAACTTGAGAAAGATCAAAGGCTGGGTTTTTTCCTGCTTATGGAGGATTTTCTGAATAAAATGTCTGACATGAAAAAGATGTGTGTTTTTCACTCAAAAGAAAAGCAAAAGATAGAATCTTTACAGTAATTTTACTGTTTACCTTATTATATTCTGATAGTACTACTATTATTACTGATCCCTATAACTCAAAGTTCTCTACTTTCTTAATCTCTTAATTTTGTTAATTACATTATGTAAAACCGTTTTATAGTATAAAAAGATTCATTGTATGACTTCTTATTCTAGATTTGTGTGTTACTTAAATTACAAGTACTAAATACAAAATTAAGATAAAAATGCCGTCATTTTAACGACAAATTTGACCGCGTGACAAACAACATGTTATATATATATAGGTTAAAAAATCGTACTGGTTACATTTTGTCTTAAATGAGTCACATTTATCATGTCATTTCAAAAAGACGAAATGTGACCTAAAAATTAGCAAACAAGAATAGTTTTGTTGGTAATTTTTGCAAGAAAGATAATAAACCTCCTTTTATACATAATGTTTTCTTGCAAATTAAATGTGATTATTCTTTTGCTGTTTTTACTGTCTTCTGATAATCTGATATAGTGTTCAGTTTCTTACATCATCAACATGTTCACACAGTAAATTGATTTTTGACTCTGTTACCACTGTTAAACAATCATTGTTTTACCAGTCTATTTGCAAAAGAAAGGAAAATGTGTTGGGAAAAAGGTTGAGTTTGCATGCAGCTTTATGCTAAACTACACATCCTTAGTTAAAAGTTAAATCACATTATTTAACTTATTTATTACTCAAATTAAACTTGTTTTAACTTTTTAATCCAATGTTGTTTATATATCAGAGGCATGGTGGACCTAAATCAGACAAAGTCTCAGATGCTAAGGTACTGAAATACTTTTGGTATCGAAATTATGTTTTCACATACGGCCATACGGGTTTAACAAAATCATGACTGATCAGGTTATTTTACGAAAGTTTTCCAATATTTATGTGACGTTTTAAATTTTCTCGTTTCTTGAGTAGACACTAAGGCGTTTGGCGCAAAACAGAGAAGCAGCAAGGAAAAGTCGACTTAGGAAAAAGGTAATCGATCACTTGTACAAATCTTCTAATAACGTATCTCATTTATTTACCTCAAGTTCTCAATATGCCGTCTTATACGAGAATTTGTCTTAAAATTTACTCAAATTGGCAATGTATAGGCATATGTACAGCAGCTAGAAACAAGCAGGATTAGGCTAGCACAACTAGAACAAGACCTTCAAAGAGCTAGAGCACAGGTACATTATTTATATTTCATAAAAATAGGTTTTAAATAATGCAAAAGTGCAATCTTATGACAATTTATTAGGCATATATATGTAATGTTGAATGACATAAATATATCATTTTTTGATGCCAGGGATTTTTCATGGGTGGAGCTGGTGGTGCTCCTGCTAATCTTAGCTCAGGTAATAAATTCTTGTATGAAACGGTATTAAAATAATTCATTTTACGATCCTGCGTTACTCATTTCGACAATGTAGCGACTAGCGATCATGTATTCATCATTGCAACTCTTTATTTAGTGAATACAACAACACCAACAACGAAAACAACAAAGCCTTAGTCCAGCTTAGATTGGGATCGGCTAACATTTAAAACTATCGACGGGATAAAAAACATTGTGCATGCATGTTACTTAACTACCACTGTCGCAATTATTTATTTACTTTTTTTCTCTCTTATAATTTCCAAGCAATATTTGAATCATACTTAAATAAATGATTACGACTGAAAGAGTATCAGATCGTCGATTAAAACCTAATTATTTTAAACAGTCCAATGGCGCCAATATTATTTTAAATTTTTGAGAAAATGTAGGTTGAGTGTTACAATTGTTTAGTATGATAATGTGGCAACCCTTGAATAAAATTCTTTTTGGTTGTTGAACAAGGAAGATAACTTATCTATTAAATGTCTCTTTAAGATAGACATATCAACTAAATAATAATAAAAATTTAACATTTGATATGTGACATGAATAGTGTTCAACGATTATACTAGATAATTATTAAGGGTAATGATAAATATAACCCACTGGGTTGTATATAAGCATTAAATGAATTACTTCAAGTGGAAATAAATTAGGTATGTTTGACAAAATTACGCGTATATCGGTGTCATTAATATTAAATATAAGCTTTTATTTCCTCTTTTAGGCTCTTAAATACAACCCAGTGGGTTGTATTTATCATTACCCAATTATTAATTATTATACAATTAATTATATTTTAAACACGTTTTTGGGGGCTGTTTTATTGGAAACTTGTCCACCTTGTCTTAATCTAGTTGGTGGTTGTTTTATTTAATTTTTTGTTGATTTGACCCTCAGCCTAAATTATCAAATTTAATTTATTCTGATAACAACTGATTATTTGGTCAATAATTATTAATTTGGATCTTCTAATTTGTTTATTAGATATTTTATGTCGACTAATTATTTGACGTGAAGAAAACATAATCGACCCGTTTATATACTATTAATTGGATTATTAGGCTACTTGCTTAATTTTTTGTTTTATAAAAATTGATGGTAGCTTGTTCAAAGTTGCGTTTTACAGATTTTAATGGCATTATTATAGTCTTATGAATGACTTTCGTGATTATTGTATTAAATCGGCTTATTATGATTTCGCATGCAATAAAAATGCAACCATTTTTATTAATAATAAGCAGCATTACATATGTAAATAACCAAATTACTAATCAATATCAAGGCGAAACTTAAATCATTTTATAAATTTATGATTTATGTCATCTATAAAATTAAATATTTTAGTTATTCGACTTAAAACATCCAAGTATATGTAGAGATATGATATAAAGTTTGTCGATTTTATTCACAATTAAATTTAAATTATAATCTAACACGATGAATATACTCTGAGACAATATCGACAACATTATTAACAATGACCGCGTAAAGCCTAACTTGACGTAAATGGTGATGCAGGAGCTGCAATATTCGACATGGAGTATGCAAGATGGCTAGAAGATGATCAAAGGCATATGCAAGAACTAAGGACAGCAATACAAGCACATTTATCAGATGGAGACCTTAGAATAATAGTAGATGGATATATGAACCATTATGATGAGATTTTTCGGCTCAAGGGCGTGGCTGCTAAGTCCGATATCTTTCACCTCATTACCGGAATGTGGACTACTCTGGCTGAACGATGTTTTCTCTGGTTGGGTGGATTTAGACCCTCTGAACTCATTAAGGTATAACAAATGTTCCTCGCTCTTAAATATATAACTCTATATGATGGAAGTTACATAAATGATTGCAAATTTGTCGTTAGACTACCTAAATTAACCCGACTTGACTAGGACAATATAACTTGAACTTGAAATCTGAAAATTTTCCAATTGACTAATTTGAAATCACAACGTGAGTGACCATATTAGTGAAATTAGACTTGAAATGGTCCATATCGACTTGTATTGTATATATGACCCTTGCTTTTTCGGTTTAATTGTGTAATGCAGATGTTAATCGCGCAATTAGACCCGTTAACAGAGCAACAATTAATGGGAATATACAGTCTACAACACTCTACACAACAAGCAGAAGAAGCACTTAGTCAAGGTTTAGAACAACTTCAACAATCTTTGGTTGATACAATTGCTAATAGTACTATTGCTGATGGAATGCAACAAATGGCCATTGCTTTAGGCAAGCTTTCGAATCTCGAAGGCTTTATTCGCCAGGTAATTATCGACCTTAATACTTTCATTAATGTCCAAACATAGTTGGTACTCACGAATTAACTGAGTCATCTGAATTCCGTCAGCATTAAAATCGTCCTTAGTGCATTAAAATTTGTGGTGTTACAATGCCTAATCTTGAATAAATACATTAAAATGTTCAATAATTAATGCAACAAAAGACAACACAAAACCTTAGTGCATGCTTTTGTTGTACCAATTATGTTATAACTTTGCAATTCATGTTGTTTAGTTTATTAATCCCACTTAATTTAAGTATTATACCATTACAAAACTTTGTTATTTTGTTAGTGGAAGAATGTGGATTAGATTTTCCAATGAATAGAGTAGCTCTTGATGAATTTAAAAATGGCTTTTGAAAATGATACGTTTAATTAGGTTTAAATCCATGTCACAAATCCATAAAAAGGTTTGCATGCATTTGTTTAATTAATGTGGACTAATGCCACCATACTTGGACAAAACTTAATGTGAATTTTTCTAACAAGTAAAATTTTGTAATGCGAAATGTAGAATCCATTAAAAATAAGAGATATAAGTTGCGAGTAGGAATCTACGTTAATAAAATAAATCACGCTCCTAACAAACAAGTCGATATAGAGTCTAATACTCGTAGTAAATAAAAATGACATATTGATATAACAAGTATAATTGAAATCTTATTCTTAGTTATTACCATCTTCATCCTCGTCATTTAATTTGTTTATCATTTCATTTTTGAATTTTTCATTTATTTGTTTAACTTTCTATATTATACATATACTTGTAATGAGTTATTTGATTATCCAGTTTCATTATTGTCCAATTCTCAATCATAGCACTACTCTCGGATATCCTTCCCTCTCTTTGGTCTTTATACCAAAAGAAAATGTAAACAAATGACGGGAAAAAAGGAAGTATTGATTTAATTATAACTAGTAAATTCCAAAATTAGGTTAATTGTCAAATTTTATAATTTTTACTAACTAACAGATTAGCTCGAGGCTTTATTAGCATGCAATGTTTTGCGCCGCAACTTTGTAGATATAGAGAGTACACCTGAAGGCAAACATGCGCATGACATAATTATGACCTCATCTTTGATTTAACCTTGTCATTGACTTTTAGTACCCTAAAAACAAAGATTTTAATTACTTGACTTTAGTCCAATGTTTCACGTTTTTCAACTTCTCTTGTAACTTTGTAACGTTTCTTCATTGATCACCATTCACCAACGACCTTTTCGTTTTGAATAGATGTCTCTTAAAATGGGTATATCCGTCTTAAAAATAAAATGGATCAAATATTATCTTACTTAACTAGATATGATATATAATTTGCTAGTATTTAAGAACTTTCTTTTTGTCTTACTCATGGTATTTGACTTGTCTTCAGCTTGTGACGGATAATCTGCGTCTTCAATTAGATTTTGTGTTTGTAGAATTGTTATACGGTAATTATTTTGTAAAGATCGACCTTCTAAAGTGTGAAATGTTTTCTTATATATAAAAGCACTTATTAATTGATAATAATATATGAATGTTTTAGTTTTATTCTATAATTTGTCATTGATAGATTATTTCAATTTACACTTAATTTTTTTTTATGCCTTTGTTGATCGTTTCCAATGCAAATCATTAAGTTCTGGGATATTATTTCCGAAAAAAATGAAATAAAAAAATTGAAAATTTATTCCGATTCATTTGCATTATCTTAAAGTTAAATTGTCAAAAGAACACTAAATCTATGGCTTTATCAATAATTTACTATAGTAGTTATGGAGTCTAATTGTCAATAATGTACCATAGTTGCGTAGTCTATGGCAAAATATTGAATGCTTGTGGTTTGGTGCATGGATTTTGTCTAATAAGGTCTTAATCACAAGATGGTTTGATAGCGATATCAACAAAAATTAAAGCCCTAACCACACATCATTATCAAAATAAAAATGATTATATAAACATTAGTAAAAAGTAAAAACATAAACAATTAAAAAGGGACAATATTAAGACACCATTGGATGATCGATATCGAGGTCCATTATTTTAACGAACCTTACATGTTATATGTGAAAGACAGTATCGAAACTCAGTACCAGCTAATAATGCTCTTTCAATTTCAATTAGAAAATCTTTGGTCGATAAATGGACAATATAAAAAAATAATAATCTCAACTCCCTTTTTTTCCACTCCTTCCTCTATGATTGGAAGAGTCCAAATCCAAAAAATATAATAAAAACATCCCTAGGGTCAACCTCTTTGAAAATTTGTTTGAAGTCTCTATTAATTAGCCCTTACATTTGGGACCCACATAAGCTCTTAATTGAGTGGTTGTACCCTTAGATTAATTAATTAAGTACATGATTAGATTAAGACATATTGACCTAATTTTATTAGATTTGTTTTGATATGTTTAGCTTTCTTGTTTGTTCCTTATTCTTCTTCTTGATTAATTTCAGGCTGATAATTTGAGACAACAAACACTTCATCAACTCCGTCGGATATTAACAATTCGACAAGCTGCAAGATGTTTTCTTGTTATCGGCGAGTATTACGGTCGTTTGCGTGCTTTAAGTTCCCTTTGGTCGTCTCGCCCTCGAGAGTAAGACTTCTAGTTAACCATATAATTACTACTTCGTAATTTACATATGAGACGGTTTCAGACATGTCTGTTTTAGTCGACTTCACAAACAATTATTGGATTTTAACAAGTTATAAACTTGGTAAATTAAACCATAACATATACTAGTAGTGTTTATTTTTGAAAACTGTTTCAATTATTTAACCTAGTACATGGTTGATGGTTCCATTAATGAACCCGTCTTTCGAAAAATTCACATATGAGATGGCTCCACACATGATTGTTTCAGTCAATTGTACAAGTTACACTTGCTAAACCATAACATATAGCGTTTTTGAACAATGTTGCAATCATTTAACCTACTACTAGTATATGTTTATCATATGAACTCGTCATCTGAAAACTTTACATATGAGACGGTTTCACAAAAAATTGTTTTAATAAAACTGTACAAGTTACACACTTACTAAATCAAACCATAACATTTAGCGTCGTCTTTGAAAAATGTTTTCGAGTTAACATTTTTGTCGCAAGTGTTATATACGTTTTATTAATGAATTCGTCTTCTGAAACATCGGTTTTGTGTTTATGTTATTTCAGGAGCATGATGAACGAGGAAAATGCATGTCAAAGTGTTCAAGAAATGCAAATGGTGCAGCAATCTTCACAAAATCACCATTTCTCACCATTTTAGATGAAGAAAATTAAATTAATGGAAATTAGATTTATATAATCCTCCCACTTTATTTAATTAAATTTCCTCTATGATGGTGTGTCATCTTTCACTTGTAAATGAAAAAGGAAGCTTCTTCCACCACATTTCCACAACTAAACAGAGGAAATTTATAAATGTGTGCGAATTTATTTATCATATGAAATATAATTCGCGCTCTCGTCGATCTTTTTCTTGGATTTTTCCTCTTGTATTATATATATATGCATGGTTTCTTATTTGTGCATGGCAAAGTGGTTGTAAAATAGACTTAGAAAAATCTTGAAAGGCCATATAAATCATATAGTCATACTACAACATATTGGCTTTTAGTAGTATACATTTTGGATAGTGCTTTGTATATGGTAAAGAAACAAAGTGGCTGGTGGTGAGAAGAGTAGTAAAGGTGCTTTTCTTTCATTATATCTTACTCGATCTATCTCTTCCATCCACACCAAAGTTAACACCTGCTTGCGGATGGACTTTGAGAGGGCCGTTAAATAAACTTGAATGGTACTGTGGTAGTGTTCTAAAAGACCGTTTGGGGACTCATATAGAAGAAAAACATAATTTTTGTAATAAATGGTATTCAAATATGTACATTTTTTAGCTACTAAATTAAGTTTTGATCCCCATGAACTTGCTATTAGACGTCCCGTTCTTACTTCTTAGAGGTGGTACTAATATGAATTTGAGTGTTTGTATTTTTTTTCGAACTTTTTAAAATTTATAAGTTATATTTTAAATTTTATATATGATGTTTTTTGAGTTCTATTGTAATTTTTCGAGCTTAATGTTCAAATGAATGAATTCAAAAACTTTACATTAAAACTCATAATTTTTAATATAAAACTCGAAAATTTTATTAAAATGCTCGAAAACTAAGTTATATCTGGTAGTACATCAGATGTATAATCCACTTATTGAAATCTACTTCATTCATAAGTGACATTTTTTCACCAAAAAACCGTAATACAAAGTACTTTATGTGCCAAAGCATAGATCCTTAAGTAATTCGAGGGTGTAAGTTATATCATGGCAACGACGAGGAGAAGGAGAACAACGCTTAGGAAAACAATTTAACAGTTATAAAAGTATAAAATAATACGGAGTAATTCTGTGGTAAATATTGTGATTTATGGAGAATATTGATAAGAGAATATAAAAAAAAGCAGTAATAAAATATTTAGGGCCCAACCGGGATCGAACCGGTGACCTATTGATCTGCAGTCAATTGCTCTACCACTGAGCTATGGACCCATGTTGTTACATATATAGATATATAATTATAAAATATAAATATAAAAACATCAATCTTTGCGTAATCCATTGTTTTGTACCAGTGTACGTCTGTACCAATGTACCATAGTATTCTTCAGAATCTTAGAGCTTAAAAAAAATGATGGAAGAATTAGCATTTAGCTTCGCGGATGGATTCTATTAACTCAATTTATGATGTGACGAACTATTAAGTAGACGAAGGTTTGATCATATCGACCGTGGTTAATTCATTCACTATATGGAAGATTTAAAGCACTTACATGATATCGGCTTGAAACTAAATATGTCAACATTCGTAAAAATAAAAATAAAAGTGATGAACACGTATACTTCTATAGGAACCACAATATCGCCATATTAATTAAGCAAATGACTTCCCAGCTTACTAAAAGGTTACTTGGCTTTCTGTACTAACTAAAAGGTTATCATGTCGCAAATTGTAATGTAATTGATCATATTTATATGATCGACTTAGATTCAATAATATAGAGTTTCGAAAGACTGGCGACAATTCAGAACGAAGTTCGTCTAGCAGAAAAACCATAATAGGTTTAGTCTCTTATTGCATGCGACCTTTGAATAATAAGGCAGTTGCCATTAATCTCACATTGTAATTAAAGAATATATTCGCGATCAAATTTTAAAACTTTTGACCTCGGGTATTCAGAAGTTCACACTATTTACGGAGGAAGTATTTCAAAATGTTTTTACTTTCGGTTAAATATGAAGTATTATAAATCGTTTTAGAGAACTTTATTTATAGCCTCCTAATAAATCCCACATTTTGTATGGAAAATTGTTTCTATTTTCGACTTCAACCAAATATTCACGGTGTTCTAGGCTTAGATAGTTAGATGTACACATCATGACTCGCTAAACTGTATAGTCTTCTCTGATTGCGAAGTCTCGTACTGGTGAAGTAGAAGTTATTCAAAATAACTTTCATTACGAGTTATTCAAAAACCGTCTTTTATTTTTACGCGAGATTAGAAATGGAAAAAATCAATTGCTCATAATCATACCCCATGAAAAGATAATAAAGATACACATTGGGCTGAAATTTCAGAATTTGCGATCTTGGAACATAGTAAAACCCAAACAGAGATGTGTTCATTTCCCCCATCATAATGAATAGGATTCTCCAGCCCAATTGCCCCCTTATAATTCACAAGGCCAGTCTGGTACCGGGTCACTCGGTCGAGTACTCGGTCTACTCGACTGAGTGCCCAAAAACTCGATGGAGCAGACCAAGCCAGACAGAACCCACCAAAAACTCCCAAAACAGCTCACTCGACCGAGTACCTTTGGGTGCAGCAGCCATATTTCGATTCATCCTCTTATTCTTCCAATTTCAGCTTCAATCGTCAGAAATTTCTTCCTATTTAACTTAACTTCAGAAAAGATTTCGCAAGCGCATCACATTCGACGACGATTTCCTATCAGGCCGTCTTTGTGGTATTACGAATTGGAATGCTTATGCACATCCAATTCCGCTTCCATACAAACTCGTAAATCAACTTCAAAAGAGATCTCGCAAGCGTATCACATTCAAATACTATTTCGGCTTATCAGGTTCCTTTCCTACAAAAGAGTTCTCTAAAGCCATTATTATTGGAAACACTACTTCTTAACAATAAAGGTCCTACCTGTTAGTACACATACCACCAAAACTGTAATGTCCTTTCAATTAAGGAGGGTCCCTTACTCCCTTTCTTCATAAACTTGCATGTGTTACAGTTCATTGTGTTCATTACTTTTTAAGTTCTAACTAACACAAATACACAATAATGAAATGTACGGAAATAGATTATACTCTTCCCGTCAATAAAAAAAAGGTAATAAATGAATGAGACATAGCGAGTAAAATCTCGAAAATAAAGGTAATGAACACATTGCGTGATTGTACAATGAAAACATACAAACATTGTATCACACGTTATAGTTAGAGGTTAGAAGGTCTGCCATTCTCTGTTGAATAATAAAACCATTTGACATTTTTCATCTTTTGCTATATTTCACAATTCAGTATATAAGAATCATGTTCAAGCATTTACACATCGAGTTGAGCTAAAAACAATGCCACGCTTTCTAGCAATCGATTTTTCTACTTACAAAGCATTAATAAGTGAGATAGTAAGAGTGACAAGGAAAACAATCATGAAAGTAGCGATTTTGGCGTGCCTGGTAATGGTATATAAGCAGGCTCTTCATCAAGCAGAAGAGCCCTCAAGACGGATTCACATACTTCACTGTCGTACACTATCAAATGTCCGCCCTGAGGAATTTCGTGTGACTTTATCCAAGGCAACTGTCCCATCACATATCTTTGTAGTTCAATAGGCACAACCTTATCTTCGTATCCGACGAAAAGATGAACAGATCCCTCGTCCTTAAGGAACGGATTGTTTAATTTCAAAGGATCGAAATCCCACTTACTGAATCCCACCAAAAAGTCTTGTCGAAGATTATCAAATACACTCCTCTTCTCTAACTTGTTCTGTTAAGGGGAAGAAAAGAGAACACCATACGGTCACCATTTAAATTTGTCTGACACATGACTATCGCTTCACAAGTGTGTACAAATTAACATGTCAAAGTAGAATGGGCAAACGGGTTATTTGGGTAAGGTCATTATTGGTTCAGGCTAGAACTCGCAAACGGTTCAATTTGAGTCAGGTCAATTTCGGGTCAGGTTAGACCGGGTCATATCAGATTCCGGTCAACTATTATAAGTTTTTTATAGATAATAACCTATGTGCAACCATAAACATTCCGGTCAGGTTATATTGGGACGGTCAAGCTCGGATTTTGAGTTTGGGTGTGGGTCGGGTTATTCCGACCGAGTCAATTTTGCCAGGTCTAGTTCAAGCCATCCAAGGTGTCAAGTTGATTAGACCATTTTCTCCACGGATGATCTCTGACATTCCAGTCGGATCAATTTCGGTCAGGGTCAGTTTAGGCTGGTCTATGTTCAATTAAGAATTAGAGGGGTCAATGATTCAAAAATGTGTACCTCGCTAAGAAGCTCAAATCCTGGGGTTCTCTTCAGAAGTTCGACATCTCTTTCACTGAAAAATACCGGATTCTTCTCCATCATGTTGCTCGGAGGAAACAACTTCTGAGTCATCCACCAGTACAATAAGCCAGGCACACTTTTTAACACACAAAGAGCTAGTTTAACAAGACCCTTCCTGAAGTCATCTTTGATAACGCTTTTCGGAAGAGAAGGCCAACGATAATTGACAACTGATGCCATTAAAGCCACACCTTGCAGCCTACACCAGTTTCAATGTATCATTAGTCTATCACAAAAACTTACTTGTATATAGTTTTATGTGACGGTCTTACGTGTGAGATCAACCCATTAACCAGACATGACCTAAAATAACTGATTCAAACCAAGACGTTGATGACGATGACTACCTGTGTGGTATATACTGGAGACAACTCCAAGTAGGATATGACCCCAAAGATACTCCAATCACATAGAACTTGGGTCCTAATTCTAATTGATCTGCGAGTTGCTCGATATCTAACGCTTCACTCTTTAGCGATTTCTTTGGGTTTGGATCACTTTCCCCATAGCCCGCTCTATCATACAGAACCATGTAAATCTTCAGCCCTTCCATTACTTCCTGAAAACTTTATCATTGTAAATCAAGCTGATTTTATCTCAAGCAAAGACTTGAATAAAAAACCGAAGTTCGAATCTATAACAAATAAATCACACAAACCCTAATATCAATTGCTTCAATCTTAGTTATTCAACAAAAGGGTATCGTGCTACTTCAATGATAACATTCATTACATTTCTTTCTCAAATCCTAACATCAAGACATGCCAAAATACGATCTTCGAATCTATAACAAATAAATCACGCAAAGCTAATGTACTAAAAAAGTTCTCCTAGCAAATAACATATTCTCTTTTCTTTTAGTTTACTCCATCTTTCTTTTTCTCCTCGAAATACACAAAACTTACAATAATCACATGTTATCTCACTTCCAATTGCAGCAAAGCTTACCCAGTTCCAATTTTCAATCATTCAATCAGTAGTAAATCTCTCTTAAGACCGTCTGAAATTGAAACTGATCCAGAAACATAAACACTAATCAATGCTCATTACTAACCCAGCTACATATATTGCTTTCGATCTGTTTCACGCTTACAACCGTCTTAAATCATAACTTGTTTTCAATCAGAATTTGAACCAAGAGTCCAATCGTTCAACAAATTGCAGCAAAGCTTACCCAGTTCCGATTTTCAACCATTCAATCAGCAGTAAACCTCTCTTAAAACCGTCTTAAATTGATACGAATCCAAAAACATACCGAAAACACTAGTCAATGCTCATTACTAACCAGCTACATGGGTTGCTTTCAATCTGTTTCACGTTTACAACCGTCTTAAAACATAACTTCTATAAGAATTCTATCATTCAACCAACACACAATCAAAGTAAACTGCAGCAAAGCTTACCCAATTCCAATTTTCAACCATTCAATCAGCAGTAAACCTCTCTTAAAACCGTCTTAAATTGAAACGAATCCAAAACCATACCGAAAACACTAGTCAATACTCATTACTAACCAGCTACATGAGTTGCTTTCAATCCGTTTCACGCTTACAACCGTCTTAAATCAGAATTCAATCATTCAATCATTCAACAAACATGAACTCAAACTTCAAATCATCAAATCCTAAATAAACAACCAAAAAAAGGGGGAATTTGAATTTTAGAGATCATGTATATATACCTGAGGTGCTAAAAAGCTCATATCTTTATTACTATTAAAACCATGAACAACAATGATCTTAAAGTTTGCATCTTTTTTAGAAACCCCAGATTCTCTATATGCCAAAATTCTACCATCATTTAACCTTATTCTTGGTGATATAATCTCAGATTCAGGATCATCAATTGATTTTGAACTCCTCTTTCTATGCCCTCCTCCTGATATATTACCCATCTGCAATTATAATAAAGTTATTTTATCGGTTTGTGAGAGGAGAAGATCGGAGAAAACCCGATAAAATACTGTCAATACAATAGCATTGCTGTAATACTTAAATACCCAAAACTAAAAGAATTCTAACTTTTACTGTCTTTTTTTCTCAGCAAAATGTGAACAGAATAAAAAATAGTAACATGGGATTTTATTTATGATCTAAAGATTATACCTTTGTTACTGTTGAAGAAGAACAGATAAACTGCAGAGATTTTTGTGAAGGATTATTATCAAAGTTCAAATCTTCAAGTAATTGCAGAGAGGAAAAGAGAGGGGTGCTGTTTTTTTGGTTATTGACTAGCAGTTGCCAGTTGTTGCTGGTTGCTGATTTTTTTTTGCTTATGCAGCTTGTAAGCAAATATATTAGCCCTTTTCGTCTCATGATACGGGAATGAGATTGCGTTACTCGGTGATAAATAATTAAAAAAAAAAAGATATATTATTTATATATAATTTGATTTATTTTTGACCCGACTCGTATTCTGATTCAATATGTATTGTTTAATTTTTATAAAGTTTAGTGAGAAAGGCTCAACAAGACAAGTACTATAATGACAATTTATACAACTTTTTCATTTGGAATATTCCTTTAAAGATTGTGTTGAACTCTTTGATGGTTCTAAGTTGGATAGAAGTATAGTGAAGGTGATAGCATTTGTGTTGTTGATTGTATTTAAAATTTTGAAGATTTCGTGCAACATTTAACTTGGCATTATCGATATTGAAATTAGATATTTTCTTCTTTCGAAGGGTAAGCTGTAAGCTTATAATCAGGGCTTATGTGAAACTAAGAGCAATAGAAATAGAGTGAACTTCATCTATTATGAACAAAAGTTCTTAAATATTGAAACTGGTGAGATTAGACATGGCATAAGAAGAACTTTATATGAAATTCTTCAATTGCTATCTATTGCTCTAATAACTACTCCTATAATAAAATTACCGACTTTATAGAATAATTAGGAAATGTTATGTCCTATTATGAGTTCGATTAATAATCGCGGCAAAAACTTTTCTCCCTCGTATAAAAAAAAAAAGAAATTAACCAAATTTGTCACCTTTACAAGTATACTCCCTCTGTTACGATCATTTGTTGTCTGATTCTTTTTTAGGGTCTCAAAGTCATTTGTTGTTCTTTCGATATTAAGGTTTTCTATAAGTAATTTGACACCCTAATTGGATTATTGTCACTTGTCGTCAATTAAATAGATCCACAAATGAATAAATGATTCTCTAATATTTTCTTGATTTTTCTGTTAAAATAAAAGGACAACAAATAAGCGAGAAGTAGGAAGTATGAAATATGAACTATCCAAATGAGACTTGCATGTAAAAGGTCCAACTATTGTGAGGTCAATAATTTGTTATGTTCAAGTGATTAATGATTGTCTTATGTTGTTCAAATCTTTGAAAATTAAAATGCGTATATGATTACAATTACAATAAAATAAGTTGTGCAAGGCATTAGTTATTTGAATTTGGTTTATACTAGAAAAGGTGACGAATATTCTTTACGTGTTCATATCATACGCCAATTAGGATAGTCTATCTTGCATTGGCTTTTGATTTGGTCTTTACTTGACAATTATTAATCAATAATCAATTTTATTAATTCTTATTACTATTATAATATAATTATAAAGTTTCTTTTTGAACTAATTGATATAATCATTTTCTCATTCAATCAACTTTCGACCCGTGTTCATCAAAAAACTATATCTTTATATCAATCCTGGCTTTTGCATGTAACTCACATTACGTTAAGACCTTTTATCGATCTTGTACATGTCTTTCTTCAACGCAAATCAAGCTTAGTCACATAAATCAGCAACAATTACTTCCATACCTCAAATATTCAGCTCAATGGCTTTCGAAATTGTGAAGTAAAGAGAGATCGTGTATGCAGTCTTACCCTGTGTTAATAGAACAAAGATGTTGTTTCTAAAGTCTAACACTCTGTCCGTCCGGGTCAATTATTGTCCTTTCATTTTGACACAAAGACCAAGGAAAGAGTGGTGGGTCATTTGTAGTTATACTTAGCGTATGAAAAGTGGACAATAGTCCCATTGAGAGTCAAATTACTTGTATATAGAATACCTTACTAATACAGAAAAAACAACAATTAACCGACACACCCAAAAAGAAATAGGACAACAATTAATCGAGACGGAGAAAGTATAAATCGGCATATAATTAGATTGCAATAAGGTATTTAGTGATGCAAGAGACATTTAAAAATTTGTTCACATAAAACATTATCATGGATGATCAAGTGGCCACCATTAGGAACCTCATGATAATTAATCCAAGGCAATTTGTTAGCAAGAAACCTTTGTAGTTGGTAGGGAACTAACTTATCTTCATAACCTTGCCACAAATGAACACTTCCCACTTTCCCTTTAAATGGACTTTTTAATTCCATTGGGTCAAATTCCCACTTCCCAAATCCAATCTTCAAGTCTCTATAAAGTGACTCTTCTTCTCCTTGTTGCCTTATTTTGTACTGCAATAACATACATTAATCAATCCAATTGTTAAAATAAGAGTATACTATAAAACATAAGGTATAGTATTACAATACAAGTAATCACTATCACGATTAAAAATGTTTTGTAGCGATCTAATCTCATTACGAGTCTATCATTGAATCCTGATCTCGATTATTACCTCTTGATAAGTATTTATATACTCCCAAAATACAAGAACATTTTTTATTCGCCATATTTTTTGGGTTTGAAATGAAGCTTAGTTTACGCCAGTCTTTCAGTATTAACCACTAGGTTGAGACCTCTCTATATTTAAAGTGCATATTTAATACTACCATGTTAAAAAGTTCAATACTTACACAAAAAGTCATGTAATAAAATGCCACTTGAGGTACTACATTTGTGACCCTAGCGAATCGTGAATCGTTCATCAGTTCATGCAAGTCAATATAAGAGACGCTCGATATATATAACATATACCACATAATAGATGTGGCGTATTTCTAATGAATTAGGCAATCTTGGATCGAACTTGAAATTAAAATTCGCGAAAAATGAAGTGTTATTACCTCGTTAGGGTTGGGTACTAGAGCCATTTTATGGATGGTTTCAACATCTTTAGTATTGAAGATCATTGGGTGTCTGTCCAAGATTGATGAAGAAGGGAACAATGATTGAGTCATCCACCAATTTACAAGTCCAGGAGCATTATGAGCAATCCAAAGTTTTATTTGATCTCTTACAAGAAGCATAATGAAGGCCACCAATAGTTAATTACCGGTACTATTAATGCTGCACCTGCCAGCCTAATAAAAAAAGTAAACAAATAATTGAGAAGGAAGAATATTAAAATTTGTACCGAAATAATGGGGCCTAAACGGTTAAGTGTTTGAAGAGAGAACACGTGAGTCGATATCCCACATCAAAAGATTAATGTAAAATCGAATGTGAACATGGGAACATGGGCCGAAACATAATACTCGTACCTTCAAGGATAATGATCGGGTTCTACCAGATGGTACCAAGTATTCACTCTTTCACATTTATTATGTAAGATTTACCATGTTAAGGGTCCCTATATTGGTTGATGTGAAAGGGAAATCGAGACTCAGTGACACTCAATGAGCCCCTCTCATTTTTCTACCTTCGACGAACCTCAGGTGTTTGCAGAAATTTAGGGGACTTATTGTTGGTGTAAAAAAAGCTATAAAAACACTTTAATACAATTGTAAGAGGAATCGGACTTGCAATATATCAACTATCATCTAAAATAATTCCGTGTTATTAACCGCTAAAAGAAGTGAATGTTTAAAAAGTAAGGGACACACCTATGAGGTAAGTACTTGAGAAATCCCCATGTAATGTAATTCCCAAGAGAAACACCCACAACATAAAATTTTGATCCAAGATCCAAGTGATCAGCAAGCTCTTGCACATCAAATGTGTCACTTTTTATGGTCCGTTTAGGGTTCGGATCGCTTTCTCCATACCCGGGTCTATCAATTGTTACAATGTATAATCCCTTTTTCTCTACAAATTCCTGCAGCAGAAGATAATTGATGCAAGTCATTTTCTATATTGCCGACATGTTATGTACTGTACGTTTAATCTAGCAAGTCTTAGTCTAATGGTTCAGATGAAGGTAGCGTGAACAATAATAGGTCTTAAGCTTGAATCCCCCTATTCCTCCTAATCACCATGTGAGTATGTGGCTCATTTGACAAAAAAACATGAGATACAGGCTCCCAAATTATGGCAAGTTACTATACAAGAATCAAACATATACAACTTACCAATTATTGTGTCATACACCAAAATATAAAATGATGATTGTTGCTTTGATAAAGATTAAAAGTCAAATGCTCCAATACTAAATTTCTATAACATGCCATTTGTGAACCGTTTTCTATTACTCTCTCCCGACTTGTTCGTTCTTGTTATTTTGCCAGGAGTACGGAGTATAATTTTTCACAAATTCTCATTGAATACGGGCATTATTTGTCTCTAGCTGAATACGGATAGTGTCCCGCTCACAATATGCAAGTAGGGAGGACAAGTGGATCCCCCACTTGCATACTATCTCTTTTCAGTTTGTGAAAGATAGTGTCCGTTTTCAGTGAGACGAACTGATAATTTTTATAGATTCACAATCATATATTAAAACTACAACCTCAACAACATAAATCAGAAAAAAACATCTAAAGCCAAGTAAGCACTAAGCATACAATGATACAATAAACCATTGGAATATTATGAATGAGTTCATAGATTAAGCCACCAAGTGTGAGCTTTATAGATTAAACCGTTGGGCTTAGAGGTGGCAAAAGGTCAATCGAGTGGATATGGGTCGAGTCAGTTTGGATTTGTCACACACTTCGGATCGGGTCGGGTTGTGTTGGGTCATTTCGGATTTCGGGTCAATTTCAGATGAACTGTTGTCGCCTTGTCGGGACATTTCGGGTGTCACTTTCGAGTATGGTCATTTTGGGTCGGGTTGCTTTTAATTTAAGGGCTAAACACTTGACTAAGTACTACGGAATATTTGATTAAGAAATACTATTTTGAAAATTTAACTATTTATTAGGGACGATTTTAACCAATGAAACTTCATTTTGATATATATACTATTACTTCACACTTGTAGTTTCAGATCATTTTGGGTCACTTTAAGTCATTTGGATCGGGTCAAATACGAGTCGGGTCTTTTCGGGCGGGTCATCTCGGGTCGTGTCGACATTGGTCAGAAAAGTTTCGGGTCGGCTCTAGGTATGGTCGGGTTAATTCGGGTTTCGCGTCATATTTGGGTCAAGCAAATTCAGGTACTTTCAGGTCTCGGGTCGAGTCATTCGGGCTTGACCCGTTTTTCCAGGTTTAGGCCCGGGCTCATTAGCTTATTGTCATATTGTATTCTATAGATACTGGTAGTACCTGAACCATTATTTCAACAAAAATCTTAAAGTGATGGTTGAAGCTCAACTAATATATTTATGTCTTATTACGCCTTTCACTTGAATGCCCATTGAGCTTGAACAATGGTTAATGAGCACGAACTCCCATAACATGCGCTGAAATTCCACTTTGTGAGATATTGAATGCGGCTAGGATTTAAACTCGGTCACGTTGTCTCTAATAGACTGATATCATAATAGATTAGTCGTTTCAACCAAAACCAGTCTCAACCAAAACCATAAGGTGATACTTGAGGACTTGAGGTCCACCTAATATATTTATATATTTATATCCTATTAAATGGTTATTAGCTGAATTACAAACACAAGATTTACGCTCTCTAATTTCTATCAATTTTCGAACTTTTCCCCGTAACATTAAGCTTAAAAACTTACAATGTAATTAGAAAATAAAACATAAGCTCAATTCAATTTGAATATTAATTTAAAAAACTAAAATATAATTTAAAACTCTAAAACGCTCAAAAAAAATTACACATAAACTCACTTAGATTTCATATGGTCGTACAATTCTATTTTACGAAATTTATAATCTTTTTTCCCGTCATTGACTAAAGATAAAAGCATGTTTGTTGACGATCTATCTCATTTGTGGTTTATTTTATGTCCCAGTTAGGCACTTACTCTTATTATGACACGTCACCGCCCCCGAGAAAAGTCGAAAATTATATAAACTTGATCACATGCCAAAAAAAAGATGGAATACGTAGTAGAGTACTAATATAAGATGAGACACGAAAATAAGACAAGAATATTAGAATATGGACTTAGGGGGGAGGGGTCATATAACTATATAAGGACCATCATTAAGCTAAGGGACAAAGAAAAAAAGGTCAATACCTTAGAAAGGGGCAAATAAATATCTTTAGAGCTGTCAAACCCATGAACAACAATGGCTTTATAAATGGCTTCATCCTTTGGAACACCTTGCTCCTTATAAGCCAATTGCCTACCATCACTTAACTTAATTATCGGTGTCGTTATCGACACCGGCTTCCCACACACCTTAGATGAAGGCATTGCGTTACTTGATCGTCTATAAGCACAATAAATCAATGCATTATTTGAGGTTTTAGAGCTCAACAACACAAAGGGTTTGTTGTACTTGTATGTATGCAACTTCATACTCCACTTCAAATGTGTAGCAAACATAGTGTTGTTGCTAAATTGGGTTTGGTAAGAAATTGTTTGGTGTTTTATTATATGATTAAATTGAGGTAAGTTTAGGTACACTGACTTGTTGAAATGTAGGCCTTACACTTTTTGGGTGGTGTTGCACATAATTTGTGTGCATAATTGAATTTGTATGGAGAGGTTGGTTGTATATATATCCCTTTTTAACAAGGTCTTTCTAGGTGATAAAGCATCATCAGAACTCGCAAATTCTTAGTTAAGACCGTCTTAGGTTAAAACGATACCCACAACTATTTTAAATAAGACAAAATTAAAAGGAGAGTTGTAAGTGGTTTTAACTTAAGACGATCTTAAACAAGACCTAGTAAAACTAAGAAAATATAATTAAATATGTATGTAGATAAAAAATCGTGTTAATAAAAATTATTAGATAATATATAATAATAGGTGCAATTGTTAAGAAAATATGTACTAAATAAGAGTCATATTAGTACACGATTAAGAATAAAAAGATTACAAATGATACATTGATACCTGATCAGGTATAGAGAAAGTGGTCTATCGTCTTTCCAAAGTCTTGGTGTTTCAGAAGAAAGATAATGATAACGATAACGATAATGACAACGAAAATTTACCGAGAAAACTTGACTTTGGTTATGAGATCCGTCAGAAAATCACATCCAAATAAATGAAATCCGACATGTCTTCATTCTTTCAATTTCAATTTGTATGATATTTATACCCTTCTTTCATTTATGCTCCTTTTATGTAGAAGATTACGACTAGAATCCTCTTAGCCCAAAACTTTAACCATAAATGGAACCTTACTTTGCCAACACTTAAGGTTGTTCTAATAATTAAAGATGGAAAATATGTAACATAACGTCTTGTATTTCATTTTTGTTTAAAATTTAGAGTTTAACATAACGTGATGCTCATTTTCCTTGCAACTGCAAAAGTCATAGAATCAATGCATGATTTTCTCCTATTCTTTTTCTACTCCTATTTGTCTAGGCATTTATTCTCCTCGAAGACGGTTTTACAATCATTTGGGAATAACGGAATGCACAAGGAGATCACGCTCTATATTGGTGAAAAAATTGTTAAAAAGATGTTTTACAATATACTTATATAAAGCTGTCTTACACAAGTATTTCTGTTGTCTGGTCAAAAGAGAGTGTATGCTATAAACTCACCGAGTCACCGTCTCTCAATTTATGCAGGAAAACAGGAAGTTATGCAGGAAGCTAGCCAAGCACAAGGGCTCTTACGACTGTTTCACACATGGTTTGCTCATATATGAACATATGCCCACCATCAACAATTTCATGGTACTTAATCCACTCAAGTTTTTCCGAAATGAAACGATTCACTGTCGACGGTATTATGTTGTCGTCGTAGCCTTGCCAAATGTGAACTGAACCTTCATTTTTAGGGCAAGGATTTCTAAGATCCAAGGGACTGAACTCCCAGTCAGCAAAACTAACCATCATGTCCCGATGAAGAGACTCGTAGACACCTTGCTGACGTATCTTCTCCTGTGATCATGACAGACGATTAAATAAAGACTACTGCTGACACCCGGAAACACCCCAAACCTGAACTTTTAGGATATGATTGCTTCCAAAAATTACATTACTTGTAATGCCTCAATGTGAGCCAAATGACCCGTTCGCAAACTTATCTAGCCATCTAGGATAAAAGTGAAGGAGTCAGGTAGCTTACTAACCTTCGGAACTTCAACCCGTTTCTCACTGATCTCCAAATCTTTCTGAGTAAAAACAGTCGCAATGTCAGACATGATTTTAAGAGAAGGAAACAATTTCTGATTCATCCACCAATACAACCACCAAGGAGTATAATGTGCAACTCGCAACGTCCATCGGTCTGAAACTGGAAGCTTTCGCCATGCCTCTCTGGATAATTCAGACGGAAAATGAGGCCACCAGTAATGGACAAAAGGCACAATCAAGGATATCCCCGCCAATCTGTTTGTAATACCATAAGGAAAAGCATACAAATTTTTGTTTAAGGCAGACTTACGCAAGACGTTTGTAAAACAGATTCATTAAGTAACCAAACTTTCACTTGAATGGGTCATAGTATTTGTACGTATAGATCCGTTTTACACAACGTTAGTGAGTGTAAAACGCCCTTACGCAAGAATAAGTAGCGTAAGTAAGTGTCTTGCCTTTGTGGAATGTATCTTATACAGCTCCAAGCAGCGTAACCTCCCATGGATATTCCGATGACATAAAACTTAGATCCAAGCTGTAATGTATCAGCAAGTTCTTGAATATCGTATGCTTCACTTTTCACGGAACGTCTTGGATGTGGATCACTTTCCCCATAACCAGCTCTGTCAAAGAACAGCAAGTACAGCTTTAGCTCTTCTACAAGTTCCTGAAAAAGCAAACAAATCACAGTTTTTCAGGTAGTCAGAGAGTTACAAGTATAATTTTTGAGTTTTGCCTAGTCAAGTGCAACTACACGAATTGTGGAACAAAAACAAATACGTATCATCAAGAAAACTGGCACGACAAAAATCAACCTAATCTGAAATAAAAACTTTATGGCAACTCAACCCCCAACTAGGGGTGGCAATCGGGTCAGTCGGGTCGGGTTTGGGTCGGGTCATATCGGATTCGGGTCGTATCGGGTTCGGGTCGTATCGGGTCAGACAACCCTTTCGGGTCGGGTCGGGTCGGGTTCGGGTCGTTATCGGGTCGGGTCATTTTCGGGTCAAATGATACATCGGGTCGGGTCGGGTTTGGGTCGGGTCGTAATCGGGTCCGGTTATTTTTTCGCAATACTTCAATATTTTTCCATTAAATCTAATTTTAAATTATTATTTGGTTTAATTAATTCATTATTAAGTCAAACATATCAATTTACACAATAAATCACTTTCATTTTGATCATTATTAAGGTTAATAATTGTCAGGGCGTCAATTTAATCGGGTCAATATCGGGTCGGGTCAATGTCGGGTCGGGTCTGGGTCGGGTTCGGGTCACTGATTTTCGGGTCGTCAACGGGTTACGGGCCGTCATCGGGTCGGGTCGGGTCGGTTTCGGGTTGCAGTATTCTCGGGTCGGGTCGGGTCGGTTTTGATCTGGTTTCGGGTCGGGTCACTCGGGTCGGGTCAGACTTGCCAGCTCTACCCCCAACCACCCAACGCGAAATGATCAATACCTCGGCTGAACAGAACAACCAAATTGGCAAGTCTAGAGATGGTAACATCAGGGTTTGAACCGCGTCAGCATCAAAATCCACGTTACGCTCACTCTGCACAAAAAAGAGAGAGAGAGAGATGATACATACCTCAGACACTGGTAAAGGTTGTTCCTTGCAAGAGTTGAAGCCATGAATGACAATGATCTTGTACCTCGCCTCATCTTTAGTAACCCCTGACTCCCTATATGCCAAATGTCTCCCATCTGCGAGTTTGATCCTTGTAGAAGTCACAGGAGGGCCACCCGCGGATCCACATTTTTTAGGCGGGGGAGGCTTTAAGGCCTTGTAACTGTAGCCTAGCAGAGCTACGGAAAGTGCTATCATCGACTGCTTGAACATCTGAGGAACTTGCATGATAACTGGTAAAATCTAGGCAACTTAACATAATTAAGACTTGTAACTGACGTTATCAGCTGTTACAACTTCACTAAACTCCAATTTCAGTTGACTCTTCTCTAGGACTCTAACAAGATCAACAGCTGCTAGCGTCAGTTACTTTGTCCTTTGTATTTTTCTTTCTTGAATTCTCTCCCTAATTTTTGGGTCTACCTTATGCATGCAAGCGGATCTGAGAATCTGTGGCACTCTGCTATAAAATTACTATCCTCAAAACGTACAAGTCTAATAGACATGGTAAACATGACCCGATCAGAGACCCAAATTAGACCTTTGCTGCATGAATTGAAACCCGACTTGATTTGAACTGCACCCGTCCTGAAGTTCATCACCCCCGATTTTGATATAATTCAAAACAATCTGACCGAAAGACCATATCCAAAATGACTAATATGCATAACAAATGACAACCACCCTAACGCGAATGATCTGACGGGCCAAAGCCGACTCAAAGTGCATCATATACCCAAAATGATCTTCTGAATCGAACTGAGCTAGTCTGTGCTCGGGGTGAATGATGTTTAGGCATGAAAAGATTTTAAAATTCAGACATGATCAGCTGACTTCAATTCAGCATCTTGTTACAGTTCAAAACACCATGCCATGTTATGATCCAAAATGCAAGGAATTATAGGAAAATGCTAAAGATAAATCATAGAGATACCACAGTTAACTCTTCACTATATTTGTAGCTGAAAGCATCCTTATTGATAAATATACATTATTTACTCTGCTGCATCCATAGGGTTCACTTTAACTATCACAATAATGCGAAAAAGAGTAGTAAAAACTCACAATGGCATCCGAGTAAATACAAGTAGAATATAGTCGTGTACAGATGCCAGTAGTCATATTACTGGAAGCTAACCAAACACAAGGGCCTTTATGGTTGATTCACACACGCTTGGTTCAGACAAGAACATATGTCCTCCATCAGGAATTTCATGATATTTGATCCACGGAAGTTTCTCAGAGATATAACGATTGACTTCAAAGGGAATCATCTTGTCCTCGTACCCCTGCCAGATGTGAACCGAGCCATTATCATCATGGAAAGGGTTGTTTAAATCCAAGGGACTGAATTCCCAGCTCGCATAACCAGACATAATGTCACGGTGGAGAGACTCATGGACACCTTGCTGGGTCTTCTCCTGAGGTCATCGAAGATAATCAAAAAGTGGTGTAAAAAAACCTACATCTTCTGTATATGAATAAACTTTATGGTGCACATTTTTGGTTCTCTGAATACACTTCATAGTTGGTTTTTTTCCCTTTTTTCCTCTTTATTTTTTGTTTTGTTTTTTTATGTTAGCTGTGGTCAGTAGGGCTTATAGTTTCACATATTTCGTCAACAAGCAAATCCATCGACATTCTGTGCCTTAAATTTTGTATGAAACAAACCATGAAGTTAATCCATTAACAAATGTAAGATACTACACATGAAAAACTAAAAAGTGTGATTAAAGAGTCAAGTGTGAGGTACCTGGCCAGTCTGAGGAACATTTGACGTTTTTTCAAGGATCTCTAAATCTTTCCGACTGAAAACAGATGGGCCGCCAGACATGAAACTCAGGGAAGTGAACAGTTTTTGAGTCATCCACCAATAAAACAACCAAGGAGCGTAATGTGCAACTCGGAATGTCCATTGATCCGAAACAGCTGGTAGCCTCTGGAAGGCCTTTTTGTTTAAATCACGAGGAAAACCAGTCCACCAGTAGTGGACAAATGGAGCAACCAGGGATATTCCTGCCAATCTGTTTATACGGTATAAATCAGAAGGAAAATATTACCACCCTCCCCAAACCCAAATCGCTTCAATGGCTCTTGCCTCGCTAAGATGAGGGGAGGGGTTGAATTTGTGTATCTTAATCCCGACTCAATGAAAATTCTTGTAATCTTATTCACAGTACAAGAATAAGCGTGTTTGGAGAGGCGTTTTCCCGTTGAAAAACAGAAACTGTGTAGTTATTAATACAATGTTATTATCACTACAAAATGCAAAAGGGGTGGAAAAAAGAAACATCATGCCTTTGTGGAATGTATTTGAGGCAACTCCAAACAGGGTAACCTCCCATGGAAATTCCAATCACGTAAAACTTGGATCCAAGCTGCAATGCATCAGCAAGTTCTTGAATATCAAATGCTTCACTTTTCACCGTTCGCTTTGGATGGGGATCACTCTCTCCATAGCCGGCTCTATCGAAGTACAGGAAGTATAGCTTTAACTCTTCCACAAGTTCCTGCCAAACCAATAGATTGAACAGAAAGTTTAATAAATTCTCATAGAATCTACAAGGCAAAAGCATTTACATGATATATTTAAGCTTTTCATTCATTAAGTGGATGTCAACTAGCTTAGTTGGTTCAAACCCGTCAGCCTCAGAACCGCTCTTGTGGCTCCCTTTAAAGTATAAACCAGAAAAAAAAAAGCATCCGTTAAAATACAGGTATTCAACAGGCTATAAATGTAGGAACTGCCAGGACTGCCACCCTACGAAATTCATCATACACGGAATTAAATAACAAATTAAAACTCAAAAACGGATGAATATTGTGATTCATACTTGAGAGACTGGTAAAGACTGATCCTTGGAGGAGTTAAAGCCATGAATGACAATGATTTTGTAAGTTGCCTTGTCTTTGGTAACTCCTGCCTCCCTATATGATAAGTGCCTCCCATCACTGAGTTTGATCCTTGGTGAAGTAATGGGAGGGCCATCAGGTGTCCCACATATTTTCGGAGGGGGAGGTTTCAATGCCTTGTAAATGTAACGCGCAATCAACACACCAACTGCTAAAGCTACCCGCCCAAACATCTGCAGAGACAAAAAATATAAAAAATAAAATCTCTGCGTTGACTAAAAGCCGTCTCAACCCATTTCTCTAAAACAGTAGAATATCACAACCAACCAAGACAAAATTGAATAAAAGGGGTATAATGACGTTTATAATCAATAAGAAAGTTTAGAGTGTATGCAAGACATTCAAGCACAGTTTCCATTAACATTACTTAAGGTGTTACATATTCCGTATCCTCTAATTGGGATACAGAGGAGCTACATTCAACACTGTTTTGCAGACGTTAGCTAACTCAGTCGATAATATGATCAAGTGAAATACTCATCAGTTGGGTACAAGTGAGTAAATATCAAAATAGCTTTTCAAGCTTCCTTTACACCAAAAAACATTCAGCATTGTTGCTCCAACTCATTTTTTTTCCAAGAACCCACATTTGTTTCGGAGAACATCACAATCAAACATCAATTCAAACACTGTAATTCATTTGAAGCCAATATTTTTTCCCGGAAAACTAGTAGAGTCCAATAAGCCAGACAAGTCAGTCAGAACTCAGATACATGCAAAGTTACAAATTACACAATATACCATATGCTTAAGTACATCATCATCATCATACATTCATACTCATCAACAATAACAACAATATTACCCCAGTTACTTGAGGGCTCTTGTAAACTGTAATGTAAAGCAAAAAGGGGGGTGAATTTACTCGGTCGTACCCTTGTGTTAGCAACCCCAAGACGCTGTTTCCACAATATATCATACTTAATTCCCGCGGACTTACAGTCATAGATCTACCATAAGACTATGACTACTACAGTCAGTATGGTATACAGGTCCAACTGAGAAAAATTAACTACTGATTTTAGACCAGTGCTCATTTACTTGATGCATACCCCTTCTAATTTCTAAAGGGCATAGTACTCTAACTTCAGGCAGCTAGTCTTACTTATGACGGATATATCCGTTGTACCATTAAAACAGATTCAAATCCTATCACTTAATGATAGTAGGGACAAACTTTTAGTAACCCTAGTCAGATCACAGATGGCCTTACAGAAGTGATATCTATTTGACCCATTTTTTGTTTAAGACGGATATACTCGTCTTAAACAAGAATTTGTGAACTTCAGAAGCCTCAAGTCAACTACCATCATAAGTAATTTTAAACAAAGTAAAAAGCTTTTTGATGCTATTCAATGGAGAAATATAAGTGAACTTTACAGTACTTGATTCATGGAATACCTTTTTTTTTGTAGCAAGTAGATTATTCATTCATAATAATAAAGAACACAGTAATAAACTACTGTATTAAATAAATAAAAAAGGGTAAGTTCTCATTTAGCTAATATTAATACTATAATATTTGCTTAATCATAAAGATGAGGATCTTACCCTGCAGATTAAAGTGAGTAAATCCCAGATATGAAACTCGAGAATTTTTTAAGTTTGCAGTAATTTTACAGGATAAACAAAAGTAGTAGATATTTTGGTAAGTGCCACATAAAAACATTGATAATATAAATATTACAATTTGTACCCTTTTTTGGGAGTAAGTGACTCACTGACAGATGACTAGTTACAAGCTTGTTTATGTTTTTTGTAGAAAAAACGTGTCTGTATTTCCATTGATGAAAACATGTACAGATTCAAAGATCAATACATTGAAACTGACTGAAATTCCTGTCTTGAAGAAAATGGGAAAATAGAGTAAAGAAAAATCAGTAAGTGTACCTAGTGACGGTTATATCCGTCACAAACTTGTAACAGAACAAGTATCTCTCACATGGGTAGATAAGACAAGCCTAAGGAATCACAAATAGCTTGTCTTTACCTACCAATTTGGGTAATATTTGAGTTGTCACAAGCTTGTAACGGACATGTCACAAATTAGAATTTGTAAAGAAAAGTATCACATTGTCATTTGAACAAATTCAAATGTGACGTTTACTACTCTACTAGTACTATATCGACAAAGAAAACAATTCGTATAAGACCGTCATACTCATATATAGAGTATCAAATATGTTATAAGCAAGTTAATGACTTAATCGTGTGCATATGACCGACATTAAAGGCCACTACGTTTGCAGTATGCCTACCTTTTACTTGAAAAATGAGATAGTGTCACAAGATGGTTTTTGAAGTCCTATTGTAGGATTACATTGTACATGTGAACCAATAAGGCAATACCACCCTGATAACACTAGTACTAACCTCGTCCTATCATTTCTTTTTTTTCTATTTGAGTGACAAGGATAGAGAGTTGGAAATTTTTTCCAAAGATAATACTTGTAGTAGACATCTATCATCTACTTTTTCTTTCTCTCGTGGAATGAGTCATAAGGGCATTACAATTTAGGGCGAGGAGATTTCAAACACGAGATCTATTATTAGAGTACCACCTAGCCTTAACCACAACCTAAAACATCTTCGGTATATCTCTAATTGTATTTATAAAAAGATGTTAACTAACTTGTTTGATAAAATTGGCGAAAACTTCAGAAATGACGGGGCCTAAAGCTACGCCAACAAGATTAGGCCTAAAGCTACGCCTACAAGATTAGGCCTCATCAACAATACTACTCAAGCCTCATAAGAGGATTATTGCAAAGCTAGTTTACTTAAGAACCCTTATTAAATACCCGCAAATTCTCATTTAAGACGAACCAATTCCGTCTCTTCAAGAAGACAGACCAAATGTAGCCATTTTAACGACAAATGTGATCATGTTACAAACAACCTGTTATAGCTTAGAAAATAGGAATAATTACATTTCGTCTTAAAGGGTCACATTTAGTCATTTACTCCACCTTTTTGAAAAGACGAAATGTGACCGTATTCAGCAAGACTTATTGTTAAATCCCCATATATGCTCAATCACACCTTGTTTAAGACGGATATATCTGTTTTTTAGTTACAAAAAAAGATCAAATATCAGTATATCACCTATTTTTGTAGATGAGACCAAGAAAAATATAGGGATTAATAAAAGATTGTCTCATCTATCTGAATAGCTTAGGATTTGACCCGTTTAGCTATAAAACGGATACCTCCGTTACGAGGAAACAGGCTGCTGGTCAATTATCAATGATAGGCATTTAGCATACTGCATACACTAGTTAGTCTTCCTTAAGCAGAAAGAAATTAACAGAAAATGAAGAATTTATGGATGATAAATTAAGCAGAAATTACTCACTCATGAGAACTGCAATCCTTGAACTGTAACCTTCATTCCTTCAGTGTGCTCATAACTAAGATTACGTAATTCTGCAGCATCTGTGACATAATGTACATCGATAATTTACAGCAATTGCGACCTATGTTACTACGTTTCTTTGTATTACCTCACGTACTTGTGTCGACATTTGTTTCTTAGAAGAAGTACAAGAGTATGTATGACCCTAGCCTCTAGGACACCTCAATTTAGTACAAAAAAATAATCGAGCCCGGCCTTAGACAGTGTACCCATACTACCGTACTTATGTTGGATACTTCCTGTAACCGAGTTTGAGTAACAAAAACTCGCCAGTAATTGATAAGGAGTACTTGTGACCGAGTTTGAGTAACAAAAACTGCAGCACAACCCGCATCGAAGACTACATAAACGAATCCCCCGCCCCGGTCATCAGTTTACATTTGTTTTGGCACAAATATCAATGAAAGAGTAGGGAGCCATTTCTAGCGATTGTTTGACATCAAGTGGATCAAAATGAAGTGAATGATTAAATTACTCGTTGAAAGTATTCTCAAAATATAAAGATAAACGAATGAGTGAGTAACAAAAAAACGAGATAGAAAAACAAATGACTGCGATAGGGTGAGTACAATCTAACTAACAATATCTATGTTTGGCATTTCATCGAACACGTAGTGCGCAACCTAAGTCGTGTGCAACAAGAAGGTCATGAGGTTGTTGTGGTATAACTTACTCCGTATAAGAGCAACTCCAATGGCAAGCCACAAGACCTTGTAGCTTGCTTTGACACTTCTTTTTTCCAAGCAACAATGCTTTCAGGCTACAATACCATCCAATGGTAAGCTACACATGATTTAGCCTACAAGGTCCCACTTAACAAAAAAAAGTATTGTAGTATATATTATTTAATTGTATTTTATTTACTTATTTTATTTCAAGCCATGTAGCTTGACAAAGCTACACATGCTCTTAAGCAGGAAGTTACTTTTGTACTCCAATGGTTAGCATACCGCTTGACAATTTACGTTAATTGCAAGCAGGTCCTTGAATGCAACCATTGGAGTTGCTCTAAGCCAACGGTTCATGGGTAATTAACTAATTATACCTTGTATACAAGTTTAAACAAACAATATAGTTTTAATTTCTTTTTTATTATATTTATTTATTTTAAATTATATGTCAGTTTGATTTTTGTAATTATATAATATTTTAGTATTTTGTACATTTTTAAAAATAAATAAATTAGTTTTACAAATCAACCCAGCTTAATTCGAGCTTAGCGTAAAGGGTTTTCCAAGCCGAGCTTTCCAATTTTTAAGGCTCGACAAGCTCTAAGCCAAACCCCACACCAAGCTCAATATTTTGAGTCTATCTAGCTCCAATCCAAGATCGGGCTCATATCTACGCGGTATAGTTACTTGAAAATTAGTTGAGTTAAATAAGTGTTTGTTTAGAGTTTAAACTATTCAGAAAATGAGAAAAAGGATTATACATCGGATGTTATACCTCACACTCTTACTAGTTTTTGAGTTTATTTGTATTTTTTCCGAGTATTTAAAATTTTCAAGTAATATAATAATTTTTGTATGACAAAACTCAAAATTAATTGTATTTTTAGGTATAGTTTTTGAGCAATGTTGATATTTTTTTAGCTTAATGTTTAAATGAACGAGCTCAAAAACTTTATAGTAAAACTCATATTCTGTAAAATAAAACTCAGAAAGTTGCTAATAAAACTCAAAAAGTACATTATCAGATGTACTACCTCTGATGTACAATCCATGAACTGTCAGAAAATAGAGACGATTAGAGGGGGCAGAAAAAAGGGACATTTTATTTGTTGACTTAATACTAATGGTGTTGAAGATTTATTAATTAGGAGGAAAATGTTTCAAAATATGATATGGTTTTTTCTAACATGAGTTTAAGTTATTTAATAAAAAATGTGGAGGAAAAATATCATCGACATTTAAAGTGCAAAAGCACGTTTTAATTTTCCAATGTGTCATATATTGTAATACTTTCTTTTTTATGAGTTTGAAATGCGCGCTTGGACTTTCTAAAACATCCATTTTTCGTATTAGCATGAGATGATCGTATAGTATGGGAGTAATGGGACACAATTGACCACTTTCCCTTGGTTGTTCTATTAAGTTTATGGTTAAATGTTAAAATTGTTATGAATATATTAGGTTTCCTAAACTCAAAATCCTTTTTTTAAAAAAAATTAATATAGTGATACGATATTATTAAATGAGATATATAAAATTATTTGGCCATTAGGTACCTGTATTTACAATTGAACGATCAAATATGAGTATGGTCTTACATAATAATATACCCCCTCTGTCCCGGTGAATTATTGTCTTATTTCTTTTTAAAGTGTTCCAGTCAATTGTTGTTATTTCTGGAAGGTATTTTATGAGTAACTGGATCACTCAATGAGATTATTGTCGACTTGTCATCCACTAAGTTAAACGACAAATGATCCCCTACTCTTTCCTTATCTTTGTGCCAAAATAACATGACAATAATTAAGCGGGGCGGAGGGAGTACATCATTGTCAACTTTTTTTTCGGCAAATTCCCACGGTACCCTCCAAGTTTGACATTTTGCCCGAAATACCCAAATTTTTTACCCGAAAAACTTTGAGTGGCCATAACTCGGGTTTACAAACTCGGAAAACGACGATTTTTTTTTTTCAAATCGTTCATCTTTCCGAGAGCTACGATTTGAAAAAAAAAATTTGTTGTATTTGGATTCTGTAGCTAGGAGTTTTTGTATGTCAAAGCTTTTTTTACCGAACAAACTTTGAGTGGCCATATCACTTGGTCACGAGTTCAGAGATCACCAAATTTTTTTTTTCAAATCGTAATTCTCGGAAAAATGACCAACTTGAAAAAAAATCGTCATTTTCCGAGTTTTTAAACCCGAGTTATGGCCACTCAAAGTTTTTTGGGTAAAAAATTCGGACATTTCGAGCAAAATGTCAAACTTGGGGTACTGTGGCAATTTTCCACTTTTGATAGAAGCGTAGGTGAGAATAATGGAAGTGCCTAGTTAAAACACCTTGTCACAAAATCTTTTTAGTTTGATTAATCTAATCGCTTCCGTAATAGTTAGCAAGCACTAATAACATAAGTCTTTCCACCTTTGGTAATCCACTATTACAATTTACTAGATCAAGTATAAAAAGTGATAATTATATTGAATTTCTTTAATTGAAATGACTACTCCCCACTACGTGATTAAGTCTTAATAGTGGAGTAATATTTTTATTTCTGATGAACATATCCTAGTTTTATTACTTTCTATTAATTGGTAGTCACTTTATACTAAAAATTTCGCCTTTTATAAATATATATACTTTTCACGCGAAAGTAACTTTTTTTCTCTCAATTTTCTTCTCTTTTTCTCTCACAAAAGCTACCTTAGATCGTCCTAGAAGAATCTAAAGTGCGAAGAGGAAACGGGGTTAGGAGAGAATCCAAATAACTTATCGTAATTACCGATAACTTAATTATTTATTTTTGGATTCTATTTAATAAATTGAACGTTCAAAGTCTTGTTTTGCAACGTAGTGTGATACCAAATGAGCAAAAGTCAGTAGCACCTATAGTAGCTTCAGAATGTACAAAAGCTACTTCTTACTAAATTCTTCTTGTCTGGGATTTTAGTTTAATTAAAGACTTGAAGATCAAAAGCTATTTGTGTTGTTTGTAAACACTTGGTCTTTTTGACACCGTTGCATAAATATTCCCCTCTTTTTTTTTTTATTGAAATTGCAACATTTGTAAAATGGGGGAGTTTTTGAAAAATATATGATCTTCCTTATACGAAAAGAATAAAGAAACAAAATGAAGAATTATCTTATTATGATATAATATTTCATTAAGATATAACATTTTCATTAAATTATAAAATTTTCCTTAAATTAAATCAGTGATATTTTCATTAAAATGTTACAAACGACAATATTTTCATTAAAATATAAACAATATACAAAGTACTCCATATAAAATAAAATTATAAACTGTTATTACTAGCTTCATAACCACAAAAATAGTTAAACTAATTTGTGAAATTTATAAAAATGATACAATTCGATTCATGTTAAAAAATATTTTTCATTAACATATCAAAATGATATCATTAGTTCGATTAATTATGTCTTTTTGATTATTTTTCTCAAATCAAAATGTGGTTAGGATCAAAAATCTGATAAAAATTGTTTTCCATTTGACATCTATATGTATAACCCACTAAAAAAAATAACCTCTCTATATATACCGTGCATAGCATGAAATCTATACTAGTTTCAATAAATTGAAAAATATGATCCTTCACATAAATGGGTCGAAGGCACTTTGCTACGAATTTTTACAAACTTTGTACTCCGTGATACAAAATAGTGACCTGATTTTAATTTACGTGTGTAGGTCTATTTTCACTTTAAATAGAAAAGTGGCTTGGTAGGAGTAGATTTTTCTCGAGACGGTCTCACTATAAAATGAGAAAATGATGACATTTTATAATATAAAGTATAATTAAAGCTGTCACTTTTTATTATATAACATATGGTATATTTTATAAGGAAATATTGACATTTAATCGTAAACTAGTCGTCACACTTTTATCCGTTTTATTTTAGAAGGTAATGACCGTCTGAAACAAGAATTTGCGGCCTCGGTAGATTTGGTACTCCTTGACCAAGATTATAATTGCACACTAATAATAATTATATTGCCAACATTTAAGTTTCAATACATGTACGGATAAGAGCAACTCCAATGGCAAGCCACAAAGTCATGTAGCTTGCCTTGACACATACTTTTTCCAAGCAACAATGCCTTTAAGCTACACCATTCTCCAATGATAAACTACAATGGATGTAGCTTATAAGGTCCCACATGACTAATAAATAACCTAATATAAATTATTTTATTATTTTTTAATTACTTACTTTATTTATTTTAAAAGTTAAGCTACGTAGCTTGACAAAGCTACACCCGCTTGCAAGCAGGAACATAATTTTGTACTCCAGTGGTAAGCATACTGCTTGAAAGTTTTCAGTATTTGCAAGCAGGTCCCTTAATCCAACCATTGGAGTTGCTCTAAGAGCATCTTTAATGGTGAGCCATTTTTATTTGTAGCTTGACTTGCCACATATATATTTCTAGCAACGTGGCTTTTAAGCTACATACCCCAACAATGGTGAGCTACATACTTCTTGTAGCTTGAATGGGCACACTGTACATAATCAACCAATAAAAAGTAAGCTAATTAAAATCAAGCATGTAGCTTGGTAGAGCAGGTGTAGCTTTCAAGTAGGTTGTGTTTTTCTGTCTCCAATGGTGAGCAATCTGCTTGAAAATAATACAAAATTGCTCTGTCTCCAATGGTGAGCAATCTGCTTGAAAATAATACAAAATTGCAAGCAGGTCCTTGTATATAACCATTGGAGATGCTCTAATAAGTTTACAACACATGTGGTATGTGTGGCTATACCACTTGTTTTGTTTTAAGTTGACTAGTCTTTATATGAAAAAGTCTTATTTTTCATTCACGGGCATAATTCCTTAGTCACGAAACTCCTATTTGAAATTAGCGACATAATTATATTATATACTGACAAGGATATACGTAGTATGTGTATAATACAATTTGTTTATGATATTTGGCAAACAAAGTAAATATGTAGATGAAAAAAAAAGGCTTTCAATAATGATGAATAAGTGGCTATTATTTTTCCAAGAAAAAAAAGAAGATAAAATCAAGGATGAACAACGGGAATTCAATCAAAGACATAATATATGATACCTTAATCTTAACCATTAATTAAGTCCATAAATCGCTCGCTAGACTGGAATGACAATTCACCCTCAAAACTTCATCTTATCACCTGAAATAGCTTCAGGTCCTACAAATCCCAATACTATGATGCAGTGACTTTTAAAAGTAATTTAGAAAATACAATTTTTAACGTACTCCGTATTAAAATATCGGAATGCATTGAGTTTTCAAAATAAATTATACTCCGTATAATGTTTAAAAATTAGATTTGTGCCAACTATAGTACATATACCCGTGAGAAGCAATCAGACCCGTTTTCATTAAAGACGGCAATCAGAAGTACTAGTGTTTAATTTTTTTAAAAATAAATGATGCAAAAGCATAACTTTTCCACCCCTATATATATATACAATGAGATCATAAAAAATAAAAACCTCCTTGAAAAACTCCACCAAAAAAACATAACTTTAGTCTTTAATTAATAATAATCTTAGAAAATGGCAAAGTCAGACCCTCTTATAATTGGAAGAATAGTGGGGGATGTGATTGACCCTTTTTATCCAACCATTAAAATGTCTGTCACTTATAATTCTACCAAACAAGTTTATAATGGCCATGAATTCTTCCCTTCTATTGTCACCCTTAAGCCTAGGGTTCAAGTTCATGATTCTGACATGAAATCTTTCTTCACTTTGGTACTTTTTTTATTCTTTTTATTACTTCCTTAATCCCATTATTATAACTATTATAATCTTGTTATAAACTAAATAATTAATCACTCATCAATTGTTTGATCATGCATATATCATATGGTAGGACTCATATTTCGTTCTATATCTTCGACTTGTCATACATATTTTGAACCCTTATCATGAGTAGCACCAGAACAAGTACGTGAACAACAAAATATTCTCAATAAAATTATTTTCTCATGGATGTAGCTAGGTCATATTCATCATATTCATTCTCGATTTGCCTTACATATTTTGAACCTTTATTATGAGTACCACCTAAAACGATCATAATTTGAATCTTCTCGATTATTTGAACCTTGTTCGCTTTGTCATCTTTACTTCCTAAGTCCCTTTATATAAACAATCACTAAGTATGTAGCTTTTTAGGTATGACAATATATAGTCTCATAATTTATCAATCATTAATATTCATTCATTGTAGGATTCATACATATTCATCTCATCATTTTAGTTTTAATTTAATAATCACGAGTTTTGAACCTTGATCAAACGTACGACGTAAGACCTATTTTGTTTTTGTTGATGTTATTGTAATATTGTATTAAGATGTAATTCAATGAAAACATATATACTCGAAAAAAACATTAACAGATTTGTTTACATTTCGAGCAGATTATGACTGATCCGGATGTTCCCGGGCCAAGTGATCCATATCTGAAAGAGCATTTACACTGGTAGATATCTTATTGTACTTATGAAAATTATATACAGTATTATTTATTGTATGTGTATATATATAACCGAGTATTATATATGTTACAGGATTGTGACAGATATTCCAGGAACAACGGATGCCAATTTTGGTAAGATCGATCATACACAAATTTTCATCTAAAACTAATCTATCTATACATTTTTAATTTGAAACACCATAATATATAGTTTCACTAAATTCGACACCCCTTCACTTCACTCAATAAGCCTCAAATTTCGAAAAATTATGTAATTAGGTTAACTATTGAGTGTGACGGAGAGAGTATGATTCGACTAATGACGTAACTATATGTGTTTTAAATATAGGAAAAGAGGTGGTAAGCTATGAGATGCCAAGGCCAAACATAGGAATCCATAGGTTTGTGTTCCTGTTATTCAAGCAAAAACGTAGGGCATGTGTCGAGACTCCGACCACTCGAGATCGATTCTGCACCCGAGCATTTGCTGAATACAACAATCTCGGACTTCCTGTTGCTGCTGTCTACTTCAATTGCCAACGAGAAACCGCTGCTCGAAGACGCTAAATTAAATATGTCTACTTAAATGATCAATTAATATTATTGTATTACTCTTTATAATGCAATATATATTAAGTTACTTTAATATAATTATAATAAATAAAATTGTCATCCCTACCTTCTATAGTTCTATGTATGAATGTATGATACTAAGAAAGTGACTTAATTAGGACTAGTAAGTAACTAGGAAAAGAGCTACGTAATATTCTAATTAATGGAGTTTGTACTTTGTATTATTATGGTTTGGTTTATTTATTATGGTTTGCATGCTAGGGTTTGTAGTAATTAGTGTGGCTTGTTTCATGTAAGAATTTAAGTAATAATAATAATACGTACTAGTGCTATATTATTGAAGTACTACTTGTGCTTCAAGCTGTTTAATTTATTTCGTTCAATTTATATATAATTTGTTAAAGACAAAGATTTAATTATGTAAGACAGTTTTACATATATGGAGAAAGTAATTATGAAACCACTTTTCATTTTACGTAACTACTATACATACCTCTTTTAAAAAAATGATGATTAAATATTCTACTTAGCTATTTATACAAAAAAGACGGTTTTGCAATATTTGATTACGAACTTGGCTTACATGAAACCTTTTGATATGGAGTAATTTAATTGTCTCATTTACATTAATAAATTACAAATTCTCACTTTAGATGATCTTAGGGGAAAATGTCATTTTTTTTAGTATAAATGATTATTTAATGATAAAAAATGTATTACTAAAATAATAACTTTCTAACAATAAGTTGAAGGTAACTTGTATTATTAACAGAAAATGTTTGCATTTTATTGTAAACTGATTACATTTTATCTGTTTTAATTTCAGATAGACACCGCCCGTAATCGAGGGTTGTTGTTAATAAAATTGGGACATGAGAAGACACTCATTACCAAATATGGAGTTGTATATACATACTAATTCAAGAGTGTAGGATCTCAGTATTTGTAGTATGTGACATAATAATAGTGTAGTTGTAAGATCATTTGCAACAGTCAACTGACAGAAATAAGAAAAATTCCATGACAACATTGTTTGTCATAAAATGAATAACATGAAGGTGTCCTTTCTATACCATATATACGTTCCGTCCATTTACTAACATCAATAAGAAAATCTCAAATTTTACAGTCTGATTTACTATTTACTATTCACTCAGTTCCGATTATTAATAAAGATCAAGGAAAGAATAGGTGAAATTTATAGTTCTACTTTTAGTGAATGACAAGTAGACAATAGTCACATTGCATCGAGTTCAAATTACTTAAAGAAAACTTTCATAATATAGAAAGGTAAACAATTGAATAAGACACAAGAAAATGAGAAAAAGGATTATACATCGGAGGTACTACCTCAGAGTAGTATGATTTTGAGTTTTTGTACATTTTTTTTTGAGTTTTTTAAAGTTTATAAATTACATTTTACATTTATATATGATGTTTTTTGAGTTTTATTGTAATTTTTTTGATCTTAATGTTCAAATTAATAAACTCAAAAACTTTATAATATAACTCATAAATTTTAATACTTTACTCAAAAACTTTATTGTAAAGCTCAAAAACTGCGTTATATGTGGTAGTACATCGGAGGTACAATCCACTTATTGCAAGAAAATAAATATGAGAAAAATGACTGGGATGGAGGGAGGATAAACTATATTGGGCCTAATAACAATGGTAATTATATACTTCATTGGAATTTTTTTTATTTATACTGAAGAATCATAAGTTGTTTAAGTTAAATATACGATCTTATTTTTTATATAGAAATTTTTAATAAAAAATAGTTTTATTAAACTACCAATTTATTCGGATTGAAAATATCAAATTTTCTCTATCTTACCTCTTTTATAAAAAAAACCCTTTTAGTAGGAAATTTTCTTTAAGAAAAAAAGCAAATACATGATTACAAGAAAAGTGAAGATAATAATGAAAGGGACAAGCAATGTATTATCGCATAATAAGAGAGTATTAGGACCCGTTTGGTTGCATTGAGTTTAACTGTTCTAAGCCCTGGGAATGCAGGCTATTACAGTATCGTTAAAATACATACGAAGGAGAGCTTTACCGCTTTAATAATTATACTTGTCTCAAATTCAGATTAAATAAAACCGGATGACATACATCACATGATTTTAGAACTCAATGGAATCGGAAAATGTTATTTGGTTGCAAAAAGGAAATGCAACTCAAGTAGGCACTTTCACTTATCTAGGGGAACTAAGTAAACGAACTTTTTGATTGTAAATGAATTGAAATTTAAGGAAAGTTCTAATCCATGTAAATTGAAGCAACCAAACAACTTGCATATTTTGCAATTCACATGTATTAAAATTCCGGTGTTTTTTTTACTGTAACTAAACGACCATTATTTTATCCAATGCCACTCATCTCTTCCTATTTCACTTTTTTTAAAGCTCTATTGTTTCAAAATAGTTTCATCTCCAAAGAGTGGTAAAAATGAGGAAATGATAATGTCACTACATTTTTTTGTTAATGCCACAACAATACAAGTAAGTTTAAAGACATCTTACTATTCACCGTCTCACAAACATGAGTGACATTAGTAATTTCGGAGTGACATTATGGCTTCCCTTAACCTCTCACAAATTGCAAGTGTGAGAGCAAGTGAGAAAGGAGTTATAAGAGGTCACAAGCTTGTGACTAAGAGCAACAAATACGATTAATTATCCAAAACCGATCCAATATCCGATCTGAATTTTAGGATATCTGATCCGAAAGTTAAGTTTGGTTCGGATACCTGATCCGAAAGTTAAGTTTGGTTCGAATACCTGATCCAAATTTTTTGGTTTTGGTTTTGATTTGGATATGGATATTAGAATTAAATTATTTGGATATACAATCCGAAATTTTTGGTTTTGATTTGAATATGGATATTAGAATTAAATTATTTGGATATCCGATCCGATCCGAAAATATAGTTTTTCAGTATAATTTCGAGAAAATGCAATTTTATCTACGGTTTTTCTAACATGTGCCAGCTAATTAGGAAAAGATTGTTGAGAATGTATCGTGAAAAATTGATGTGCAAATTCATATTTACCATAGTTAGTGAAATATTCTCATCAATCTTTCCCTAATTAGCTTATTAACATGTGCTAGAAAACCATTTTATCTAATTCAAAACCATAATAAAAATTGAAGATATAAGAGAAACATGTAAGTGGTATTCAAATATTATGTTGAGAACATTGGAGTAAGAATTCTAAAGGAAATCATCATGTAAGATGATGAATACGATCGTGTTTCAAACTTAATTGTTTAGGTAATTAAATCCCAAAATATGGATATCCATTGGAAATTCACATACGATCCGATTATTTTGGATATTCGAAAGTTAGATAGCTGAAACATTTGGTTTAAACATTGGATATTTGAATTCAGGAATTTCTAATATGAATATCTGATCTGAATTAGCACTTTGGATCAGATTGCTATCCGGTCCGTGGTCTTCCATACTTGTAAGTTGTAACGGTGACAAACAAGACTTTTTTAAAAATAATACACATGCACTCATATAACAAATAACATAACTAGTGAGTACTTTAGTCCTTTAACTTTATTAATTATTATTGACCTATGCAAATTGAAAATGTTGGTACATTAAAGTGTTATATGAACAGTGAATTCGATTAGAATTAGTTTTACTATAGCATATGAAATTAAAATAGACGTCTTATGGGGACTTGAAGAGATAAGCTGAAACTAGTGGCCAAAATATTTGAAACTTATAGAATTCAGAAGTATAGAGGTGACAGACCAGAGGATAGAAGCTTTTAAGAGTAAAGACTAAGTCACAAACAGTGACAATCCAGTAAATAATCAAGAAGGGACTACTCTTAAGTCTCTTAAGGGTCAATACTCAATACTCAATACTCAATAGACTTAAAACACTTTGGTCTAAAGTCTAAACACAAGTTATTACCTTTAATATTTGATATGATTATATAAATATATGTTGTGTATGCAAAACCTAATGGCAAATTCTTGTTTCATACGGACTAAATCCATTTGAAAAAAAGACGGATAAAATGTCACTACTTTACGATAAAATGTAACTATTTCCGGTAAAATGTTACCATCAATATTACTTTGTTAAAAAATGACTGATTTAGTTAAAACATTTAATTTTATCGATAAATAATAGTTAGGTTGTATTAAAAATTGATGACATTTTCTAGTCTTAAACCTAATTTACATTCATATTGTTCAAATTATTACAAATTTTATTTTAGTTATTTTGAAACAAATGCATGGTAATACTCTCATATAAACAATAATTCACATAACAAAAACAAAACATACGAAAACCTAATAGTTAATGCAATAACCAGTTCGCCTGAATGAACTTCTTAGGGAGCATTTGGATGACGACATTTGGTGGTAGGGAATGAGAGAGGAAGGAGAATGGAGGAAAAGAGTTTTCTCTCCAAATATATATTTACGATATTTAAGACATTCTGATTAGACTATAAGGACCGAAAATGTATCCTTCAATATATGTTTCGCTATGTTTCCATCAACGGCAGAGTCAGGATATGTACTTAGTGGGCAAAAAATTTTATGGGAGGCGAACGGGTAATTACATAAGGTGCACTCGAAAAATTTAACTAAAAAAATTCAAAAATCTCATCCGAGAGGAGGGGAAGCGTTCCTGCTAGCTCCACCACGCACACTGGTTTCCATCCAATCCAATCTTTATTCTATTTTCGGCCATCTAAGCAAGCCCTAAGAATTCAACTCGTGAAATACTCGTCTTCAAACAAAACAAAAGTTGGTTAAATTCATTTTATCATAACATAAGACCTGTCACAACTTCCTTTTATTTCTTTCTCTATCTGTTTCAACCGGATGTATGTAGTAGCTGTCTTAAGTTAAAAGAAGCTTAAACAAGATTTGGTTAAACACTAACACTAATTCCCACTAAAAACATGTCGGGTTGCCTCTCACTTAATTTCCCATTTGCTTTTTTGAGAGAGGTAGTCCGACTCGTTTTCATCGAAGACGGATATAGCCGTATTCGATGAGACTCGCTGATCTTAATACTAAAATGTTATCATTATTTACACAGAACTTGAAGTGTGATTTGGATTTGCAGCAGCTTGCTACTGAATTGTTCATCTATTCATCTATTCATCGATAACACATTCATATCAATATATAGAAGTAAGATTCTTACACATTTACATCAACAAACATGCATGAATGAATGAAGGTTTAATATTAACAGTAGGTCTTGCTTGCGACGGATCGGATCTTGCGACGGGTATTTTGTGAGAGGAAATGGGTAGAGGGGACAAGGTGGGCACCCCCCATGTGCTTCTCCACTCACCCTTAATGGGTATTTGGTGAGAGAATACGGTATCCGTCTTAAGATTGTGACGGATAGTGTCCGTCACAAATGAGAATTTGTGTAATATTAAAGGATGGACCACCCAAAACCTTTCTGTATATGATAATATGAGAGATAGAGACTGCTCAACAAAGCTGACCGTTGGACACTATATATTATTATAATACTATTATAGGACTATATATTGACCGACCCTTAGTCTTTAACCCGTGGGTAATAAATTAATAATCTCCTTTAAACTAATGTACTTTCCAATTAAAATATGAAATGACACTTTACTTGTACCAGTAAAAGGAGGATTAATTATGGGTTTTACTGTTTTAGTACAAGTCTGTAGGATAATAGTAACCTAGTAAACAAACGGTCATTCACCTTTAAAGTTTTGAGGTAACTACTGTAGGTTAAAAGGAGAAGGTAAAAGGAACAAAACCAGTTGGACATTGGGCATAGACTGATAGATCTTTTACTTGTGAGCCAAATATCCGACTATAGTGACTTTTTTAGTACTTGTATGATATGCAAATTAATTATACTATACGATCGTCGTATTACGTGTATAATGACTGAATAAATTAAACAATTATCTTATGATAAAATATTTTGGTCACTTTTTATTCTCTGCCACTCTATACAACAGTCGCACACAATAACTATTGTGTCTAACAGAGAGTTACCCTTTCTTTTTGTCCATGATGATTGGGAAAATAATATTCCTGATTCTCTGGAAATGTAACATGCATTTGCCTTTTGCACAAAGATAAGGTTGTGAGTGAATGATGAGTCTCATCATTAAAATAGGGTGGATTTTGTTAACAAACATATGCTTAAAAAGAAAATGAGACAATTAGAGTGACTAAGCTGAAAAGAAAATATGAGGTATTTCCAGAGTATCAGAGGAAGTATTTATAAGCAATAATCAGCGACCCTTAATCAACCATGCAAGATTTTTCTAAACTCTGGGACCGTCAAATATGAACACAATTATCGAGAAGTCAACTGAGAATCGACTGGTTAGATAACTTTAGAGCGCCAATGATTTTTGGCGGAACCATTAAGCCTATATCCCCCCCCCCCCCCCCCCCCCCCCCCCCCCCCCCCCCCCCCCCCCCCCCC